>CAJQZN010028708.1:0-11484 GCA_907164685.1 Colias eurytheme | reverse complement strand
TTTATTGTGTTAAATGTAAACAAATACTATTGTAGTAAATTATTCTTATAGATTTTTAATATGGTATTTTATTATTGTTATTGTAAGTTTTAAATACAGTGGAATCCGTTTATAATGACATCGAAGGGAATCGACGAACACGTCATAATAAGCAGACGTCATACAAAGCGTTATGTGAAATGAAAAATCTTTTTTATGTAAATATGTATGTATTTAAGTATTTTAATACAGAAACATAGTATACTTGCATATGTATACGTAGATATTAAATCAAAATCAAAATTGCACGTAATCAGCATATTATTATAATAACACATACCTACAAGTGTATTTTTTACTGTAAGTACACTGTAATTTTTGTCTGCTTTTGTTTTTTTCATTTTATTGTAAAAACAGTCTCTAATACTTTTGTGTATAGAAGACATAGCTATGGTCAAATTATCATTTTCAATATTGCTGTGAACTTATCGTGATAATAATACTGCAGCTTTTAATGCCTCTTCTGCGGTAGGTAATGGTGATTCCTCGACTTACTCTTCCCCATCACTTTCGAGTTGTTCCTTAGCACTAAATATGTTCAACCGTCAATTACTCACTGAGATTCAAAACAAAAAAGAGCCACGTGCGGAACGTCGTCGAGAATCCACGAACATTATCGAAGGTGTAAAGAATCATGCCGGTCATTATAAACAGACATAATTTATTAAAAATGGGTCATAATAAGCGGCATGTCACTGTAAGGGAAGTCAATATATCCGACTTTTTTATAAAGCATTTTATATGAAAACCAAACTTCGTAGTGCAATTACGTCATAATAACCGGTTGGTCAATATAGGCGGAGTCATAATAAACGGATTCTACTGTATTTTGAATTTTGAATGTTTAATATTTTAGAATGTTGGGTTTCAGAAAAAATACTTTCAATTCAATTTAAATATATTTTTGCAATATGCTACAGCAAAAATATGTTTAATTTACAATAAATATGAATGAAAACATTTACATTAAGATCTAAAATTTGAATATTTTAACAAAAACATTGTTTTAGAGAGTAAAACACCATGCCGCAAGCAAGAAGGAAGACTCCCTTTAGCGGGAAGGCAAAAAAGCAGCAGTTGCAATCAAAGAAACAGAATAAAACATTGCTGTTGTCATGTGAGTACTTTATATTATTTTTATTTATTTTTTTATTTAACAGTTTTATGTACCATTACAAATTTTACAATCATATCATAATATTAAAAGAAAAGGAAACATTCATAGCACATAAGGCAACCTTATCGCTTATCAGCGATCTCTTCCCGGCTGCCCAAGTCCTTCTATTATAATTTCTAAGCTTAAGATCAAATCGGCAAAGAAATTCAAGTAACCTAAAACAATTAAAATACACTCAGTCCATGTGCAAAAGCCACTTTCTTAAATATTTTATTATTATTTCAAACTTTGTAGTGAAACTTCTTTAAGAGCCGATTTTTCAATCCTTGGTTAAAATTTATCCGTCCAATAAAGTATTACACGAACATATTAAAATGTCACCTGTAAACTGTCAAATACGGACAATTACAATACATTTTTGAAATGGTAGTTTAATACGTTATTCGATGAATAAGTTTTAACCAAGGATTGAAAAATCAGCCCTAAGTTTGCTGATAATCAACATCCGTTGCATAGTTTTAAAGATTTATGTTCCTGTGGGATTTCGGAATTTCCAGGATAGCCTATGCCTTATTCTGGGTCTTCAGCTACCTACATACCAAATTTCATTGTACTCGGTTCAGTGGTATTTGCGTGAAAGAGTAACAAACATCCAATGTCTTTTGCATCATCACTACATAGTATAAAACAAAATCGCTTTCTCTGTCCCTATGTCCCTTTGTATGCTTAAATCTTTAAAACTACGCAACGGATTTCGATGCGGTTTTGTTTAATAGATAGAGTGATTCAAGAGGAAGGTTTAAGTATAGAATTTATTAGGTTTTATACAAAGCGGGCGAAGCCGCGGGCGGAAAGCTAGTTTATAATATTTATAATATTAGCACAGTATTACCATTATTTCCTACAGTAAGGAATCGCCTTTGATGTCGCGCGATGCCGCCGCCAGCGTAGGTAATGACGCTGCCACAAGAAAATACGCTAGGGTTGCAACAAATGGGAAATAAAACAATTGTGATTATTAATATTATGATGAAATCTTTATTCATATGTACATTCAAAATAATTGCGATTATTAAATCTGATGTAATTATTTGTTCATAAATATATAATTAATATATAATTAGATAGATATTGCACTGCCAAATATTATTTACGTGGACACTTTATTTTTGGATGTTCTTAATTGTATATTATAACATTTAACTAAGTAATCCATTCGCATTGGAATGTACAATCTGATTAGAAAATAATGAGGACAACATATATACATAGCTTTGATTTTAATTCAACAGATACAATTAATACAATCTTTCTGAAATATTGTTTCCTTCTGGGATTTCAATGTAGATTTACATCCGTAAACCGAACAGTTTGTGCGCGCCATAATAGAATATGTAAGTACGAATATGTATGTATAATAAAATTATTACACAAAAAATACGACTGCGTCATCCTTTCGCGCTAGGTAAAGCAAACTAAGCGTGTTTGCTTTACGCGGCCCGCGTCGCCCGACCCCCGCCAGTTCCCCTCCGTTTCTCTGCACAAGTACATTCGTCGCACTACTGTAGGAAATAATGGTAATACTGTGATATTAGTATGATATATCATTTTTGAAGTGAAAACTTCTTTAGCGGCGTTGAGCACTTTTTCTGTATGGGTATAAAATCTTAAACTCGCGTCAGGACACGTGACCTGATCGAAAAAGTGTAAGACGGATACCATTCCAAAATATCAAACATGCTCAACGTTAATAATAATCAAGTTTTCACTTCTGCCGGCACTCCCGGAGTGCAACCCGTCTTTTTTTTATTACAGCATCATCAAACACAAGCAATTACGACGTCCTATCAATGAACTACCAGCCGAACAGATCAAGGGGTCGTGGCGACGCGAACAGATATGCATTGAAATTCTATAGAGAGAGTGATGAAGAACTAAGGCTGAAGAAGGAGGAGGCTCTGTGAGTATTATTATGTTTAACTAGCTTTCCGCCCGCGTCTTCATACGCGTTTTATTTTATTTATTTTTATTTTATTTTTACATACATAGATTCCTTACAGCTATTTGTATTACAATATGTATAATTAACTTTAACAAAACAATACGCCAATAAAAAGGAATACCAATAATAAGACAATGTGACAGTAGTTTTACATTAATTATAACAATGAAAAAGTGGAAAAAATTATTATGTCTCTCTCCATAATACACGGGTACCACCAGAAGGAAGATATTTTTTTGGACATGATATACAAAAAAAGAGGAAAAACGTACCCATTACAGAATGTTTGTTTTTCAAAGAAGAACCCACATAGTTACCGTTTTCAAGGAATTTCCGGGATAAAACCTATTCTATGTGTTAATCCAAGTTACCCTCTATATGTGTGCTTAATTCCATTGTAATCGGTTGTAGTATTTGCGTGAAAGAGTTACAATCATACACACATACACAATACACATATGTCCTACATCCATCCTCACAAATTTTCGCATTTATAATATTAGTAGGATCTTGGTCGTCAGTAGGAATTCAAAAAAACTGCAATATTCAAATAATTTCAGATGTAGGTATGAAAGGTACATAAACTTTCACAGAATCTTAAACATAAGTATGTAATTATTATAATCATTTATTTTTGCCTATTATTATAGGTTGCCTGGTAGAGATTGCTGTTCAGCAATAAGGCCGCCTTTTGTACAAATGATGCCTTTTTGTGATATTGTTCTTTTTTCTGCTTTGTCCATTCATGTTTGTACAATAATTCATAAATAAAATAAATAAATAAGTTTAATGTTATATTTGACTTCCATTTTAAACTAAATTCAGGTAGAAAGACGCATGTGTATTTTGCTTGAAGAAGTACCAGAATATTCACATCTACACTATGTTTACATTAAAGTATTTTTGAAGTGAAACTTCTTTATCGGGGTTGGAAAAAAATTTAGTGTAACATTTTTCCGTTACGCGCCATCTTTTTCTTATCCCTACCACGCGTGATTCGACGTATTTCTGTAAAGTTGCATATACAGTGCAACCTTAATATAACGTACCTCAATATAACGATTTCCTCGATTTAACGAATTTTTCGTAATCCCCTTGAATTGTCCATAAGATTCAATATAAAATATCCCTTTACATTACGAACATTTTTTGCGAACCACCTCTTTATAACGAATTTTTAACTATCAAGAAAAGTATAAATACCTCTAATTAACGAATTTCCTCAACCCAAAACCTTTATATAAAGTTCAAACCAATGTAATGATTCCTAATCTCATAGTATGTGATTCATGTTGCGACAGGTTTCGACATGCTTTTGTTCGTAAAACGATCATTTTTGTTTAATTTAAATTGGAAAGTAATGTGAACACTGCTGCTCGAAGATTCAAGTTGAAATGGATCAGAAACGTAAAAGACCTCTTTATAACGAATTTTAGACCAACCTAACCTCAACATAACGAACCTCAGTTCAACGAATTACTTGATATAACGAATATTTATTTGTTCCCTTCAGATTTGTTATATCGAGGTTGCACTGTACTTAGTAATTTTTTTTTAAAAATAAGGTCGTAAAGAAGTTTCACTTCTTACGTGTGTACACTAATACACGCACACATTTTTTTTATACCTATTTAGTTCAAATTTACATCAATCTAATATTTTATACTTGAAACCTCTATCTATCTCTTTCAGCAAAGCCCTAAACCACGTGAGCGAGAAAGAAATGGAAATAGATCCGATAGATTTCTTTCCATCTGAATTGACGTTTCCAAAAAGACCTCCATGGGACTTTAACATGACGCCGGCGCAGTTGGACGCGCAAGAGCAGAAGTATTTTAGGGTAAATAAAAACATAAATAATTTATCGAAGTGTCTAGTCGTCCGCTAAACGGATGAATAAAATAAATTAGTCGTCCGATTACCGGATGAATAAAATAATTTAATCGTCCGATTACCGGATGAATAAAATAATTTAATCGTCCGATTATTCGGATTAATAGATAACCTTTTAACACTAAAGCTAGTTGGGTTGGACTAAAGCAAAGGGGGCGCAGGACTTAGAAAATTTTTGATGGAGTTGGTGTCATTATAACACCTATTTATTATTAAACACTTGACCGTAATTTGAAGCTTACTTCATTGAGAAGGCACCTAGCTTTTTCCGCCTATTTTGCCCTCTCTTTCCGTTGTATATATGCTATCTCTCTCGCACATCTCTCCACCAGGTGGCGGGGCGCACGATAATGTGCGGGCGCTGGATGTTTTTTCATTGGCGTCTAGCTTCCGCCGCGAGAAGGTTGTCTACAAGACTACAACCTTGGTGCTATTAAGTATTAAGTATTGCTTAAAGCAAGTGCTAAAAGTGTTAAAAAGTGTATCCCGTCGGATCGGTACAGTGAGTTATTTTTACATCTATTCTAATAATATTTTACTTAAAAATGAGTAAAAATCTTTAAAGTCAACGGCATAATCGTTGGACTTTATTTAAAATGCTGAGGTTTTTAATGAATCCTTCAGCAATAGTTTATTTTTCAATATGCTTAAATACTTAATAGCATGAATAAAGATATTTAAAATTAACGATACAACCGTTACATTTTACTTGAAATAGTAACTTTTCTTTTGAAATATTTCATTATGCAATATGTACTAATTAATATTTGAATTTTTAATACTGTGAGTAAAGCTATTTTAACGGTGTTACCGTTCGGCTTTACTCGAATCGTTAATATTACTTTTGTGATTATTTGATATTACTAGATATATCAAATACCCTCTCTTGTATATAGATATTTTTAATTATTTATTTCATTTTTAATAATGTGTTTTTATTACAAGGTTACAAGTGAATTTTTCTTGGAGAAATTACAATTAATACCTACTTAGTATGGATATGAGCCAACTCAAAGCTTTACAGGCATACAATCCATTGCTACGACTTTATTACATTGTCGTTATCGCTAGGAACGGTTCGGAATTCCTATAATAGTTTATTACTAAAAATTATCGAACGAGATGAGTCAGCTCCAAGAAGTCACGACATGTCAGAACATGTTGATATTATTTTATAAATCGTACGGGAGTTACCGCTCAACTGAATAATGATGGAATTCGCTCATGTATAGTAGATACGTACCATGAATGTACCACACATTCAAAACTATCCGTAGTCTATACGTGTCCTTTTATGAGTATTATTCTGATCCGTTTTTATGTGAAAATAGACATATTACACACGGCTAATTTGATTGAAAATTACGTTTCCTATGTTTCAAATGATGCAACTTTTTTGTTTAAACGAGTAAGTACCAAAATTTTACAATTAAATTCTTTGGTTTACTGAACTTGTGCTGAAAGGGTTATCGTATAATAATTATCGAGATACCTTAATATAAATTAGATTTAGATACATTTATTTCAAAGCATTTACAATTCACTTCTAACGTTTTAGAATAATATTATAAACTTGTACACCTTGACATAAAGTAAAAAATTGCGGGTGAGTGGAGATTATTTTGTTCAATTAAATATAACGTCCTACGACGGTATGGTTGCGTTCGTAAGGAATGTTAACGGATATAAAGCAACTAAATGTTACATCGATTGCATGAACAAAAATAAATATGAATCGAAGTTCATTTTAAAATTTAGTGAATTGATTTGAATTATGAATTTATTAAATAGTTAGTTCTTTTTTATATAAACATAATAATTAATTACCATTGTCAAATCAATTCTTATTAATTCATCCTGGACAGTTGTCGCTAACATTGGAAAATAAGTTAAAGGACCTTGTTAATTGCTATATTATTTAAATGATTATTTACTGCTAATTTTATATTAGCACTAAGGTGTATCCTTGCTCGAAGCAGAATACATAAATGTGGCCACTACTCCTCGCAGGGGTTAACCAGGTCAAATCCACCCTCGCAGGGTGTCTCTTAAGCATTTTTTGGCAGGCCCTACTTATTTCTAGTTACAAACATCCCTCGCGCAGCTGTCGCTCGCAGGGAAATGGTGCAAATATATATCGGCCCTCGCGGGGCTTTGATTACAACCGTCCCTCACGGAAAAGATGGTGCAAATATATATCAGCCCTCGCGGGGCTTTGATTACAACCGTCCCTCACGGAGAAATGGTGCAAATATATATCAGCCCTCGCGGGGCTTTGACTACAACAGTACCTCACGGAGACATGGTGCAAATATATATCAGCCCTCGCGGGGCTTTGATGGCGATTGGTGCAAATATACAAAGGATTGATCATTAAAATGATCATAGATATTTGCTTTCGTCAACGAAGACCCACGAAAGAAGTTTTGGATATGACCGTATCGGATCTTCACTCTTTTAAGGTAGGTAGAAAAAAGGTTTTGAAATCTTCTTCACAGTGGGCAGTATAGTAATATGACCTAATAAATACAATAAAGGTTAGCGACTTCAAATAATGGGCGCATGAAATTGTTTTTTTTTTTTTTTTTTTTTTTTTTTTTTTATCGCTTAAGCAGGCACACGAGCTGGCGGGTCACCTGATGGAAAGTGATGCCCGCCGCCCATAAGCATTCGCGATGTTAGGGCCACCGCGAATGTGTTGCCGGCCTTTGAGGTACAAATATGCCCTTTTCTTGAAGGTCTCCGTGTCGAATCCGTTTGGGAACACTGAGGATGGCAAATCGTTCCACAAGGTTGTCGTTCTTGGTAGAAAGTGTCGACAAAAGCGCACTGTGGTAGACCGCCATGCATCCAGATGGTGGGGGTGGAACTTTAATTTGTGGCGAGAAGTGCGATTGTGAAACTCAGCAGCTGGAATGAGTTCAAAAAGTTCCTCAGAACAGTCCCCGTTATAAATCCGGTAGAACACGCATAGAGATGCAACATCTCTCCGCAGTGAAAGTGGATCCAGCGAATCGGAAAGCTTAGGGTCATCAATAATTCGGACGGCTCGTCGCTGAACGCGGTCTAATGGTAGGATACTTCGTATCCTAAAAGTTTACGCTGCAGGAATCAGGAAACCACCATTGGTTTACCAATTATGGAAATTGGAATTGAACAAATCGTATTTACCAATGTAAAGCCTATTCACAACAAAGGAAGGCGAGTCGGATCAAATATCATCTCGCAGATGATTTGTGGCGGTGGTTTCGAGGATTGTCACCAAGCCTTGTGTCAACGGTATGTTTGGTATCGTCATTCAATGGCACTAGCCGACCAATTTTCATATAAAAACATCGGAAGAGATTTTTTAATCGCAAAGCGATTGAATGTAACAAATGACGATTGATTCAAAATCAAATTTCAAATTTCAAACGATTGATTACGTATATTTGACCTCTCATAGGCCTATTTTAGTTGCCCGGTCTTGTAGGCAATTTATTTGACTCGTTTTTCAACCCATTTGACCTCATTATTGCACCCATGAGGTTTTTTCTTCAGGGCTCAAACAATAAATCGCTGAGGGATTAGGATAATCGTTTGTTAGACAAGATTCTTGTCATCCCGTCAGGATTATTATATTGTATAATAAAGTTATATACAACTATTTACGTAAAACGTTTAAGTACTCAACGAATACTGAGAATACTGACTGTTGAGTTACATAGGATAGAGGATAAATAACGGAAAGTCAATCTATCCAAACAAAAGCCTCTTATTATTAGATATTACTTGGAACCCCTACCCTAACGAGAAAGCTCTGCCAAATGACTTCATTTCTTTGCTTTGAGGGGGGGGGGAGGGCAATAAATGAAATGCAGTAGGTACAGACTATACGGTTTTTAAAATATAAGTCTGGTAAGCGAACTAAACTTCGCTAGTTTAGTTCTTGCTATATCGCTGTCCGTGGCTGCCTCGCGTGTTTACGGATGAATAAAGTAATGTCCTGTCTTCGCATCCACAGCTAACTGTCCTATACTGTCATAATCTTAACACAGATTCATTGGACATAGCTCCCCACGAGCTCTGTTCTTCTTTTTTGCACTCGCACAACTGTGGACAACACGAGAGCAATGCCTGCATTGGTAGCAGTTACAATCAAGGGCTAGCAAGGTAGGCTAGCCATATTACGGATGTTGGAACAACCGACTATATTTAGGGCAATTTTCTTTGTCCAGTGTAACGTTTAGACTGTCGTAGCATTCCTACGGAACAAAGATGGGATCAGATCTGCATCCTTAATGAAGTTAATCGAAAGGAGATACTTTCAGACGACGATAGTATTCAAAATCCACCATATTCCTGAGCATAATAATGCATAGTTAAGCTTATAATATCTCTTGCCATTATCCTGCAGCAGAATTCCTTGGCGATAATTTGTTCTCGTAATGCTGGGGCCACACTAACGTCTAACGTCTAATGCCCTTTATCGCGATAATTATTCCGATAATTTTTAAGGCGTTAAGTGGGTGGCTACACTTGAACGGTCATCGTGAATGCCGATTGTTGGCGATAAAAACGGCGTTAATTTTACTAAAATTCTAGCAAGATGGACGTAGTGTGACCGCTTCATTGCGTTAATTCTCGCGATAAAGCTATCGCCTCGCCAAACGGCAATGTTAATGCCGTTGTTAAATAATACTGGCTACACCTAAAGTTAACGTCCATTATCGCGTTAATTAATGGCATTTCCCGTTAGTGTGGCCCCAGCATTAGAACGAGCGAGGTTGTTACGATAATATGAGAAATCCTGTCAGTTAGAGACCTGAACGACGCGATAGAGTACCGCTATTTCAGTAGTAGTAGCACCTAGAAGGGTGAAGGTATTCTGGAAAGCGGAACTGAAGGCCCGGTCAGCAGCACCAGTCACCTAATAGACAGTGCTCAGTGCTGCACCACTATAATCTGCAAAATGACTCTGACGGTATGAAAATGTGGAGTACATTTTCAAAATATCAAATGATATAGTTGGAATAAAAATCCTATTTGCCTCCGTCTACCCAAAAGACGTACGGAGTAGCTAGTAGTAGTTGGTTGAATTATAATAAGTATAGTTAAAATCCTTTATTACTGACTGGATAAATTTGGCTCTTTTCCTATCTGACGTTCATATAGCTGTTGACTGCCTAGTGTTATGCACAAACACTATTATAAATAAGTCACGTTATGTAGTCCCGAGACTTTCGGTATATAAGTTCTGATGTAAATCATAATTATATCTTAAAACCGAATTGATTAAAAGTAACGTACTTAGCTGTAGTAATTGCAGTTTTGGGACACAGATAAGCTCTTTATCATTTTAGTCTCTTGAGTTCAGTATATTTGTTTCCAGTACAGAGTTTATGACCTATCAGTTTTAAATAAATAATTCATGCATTGTACTGAAAGTACCAGCCATGTTTAGATTATGATTGCGACGTTGGCTCTAAATATTAAAAGATACCGCACGGTTTAGTTGGATGTTAAAAATCTGTATTATAATTTAAACCATTTACCTGTTTTGTTATTTTATTGCCTTATTCAAGGGGTGACCTTTTAAATTTACTTCTGACCCCAAAAGTAAGGACCAAGGTCTCTTCTTGTCCGCTTGTAGCAGGTTGGGTTAAAACTGTGTGAGTTGAGACATTTGGTAATTCTATGTTAATAAATAAAGGTTTGAGTTTGAGGTATTTTTGCCTCGTCGGGATCAGCTGTTGCTTCATTTTGTAAGTAACATCTAAATGCGTAATTGAAAGTCGTTACTGGCGCTTTCGCAGATTTATGCTAAAGATAGTGGAAATTGTAGTAACTTTAACTTTTCAAGCCCAAAAGGTTAACTAAGGTACGCTTGAACCAATCTCATAAGTTCTAATACTTTTAATCATTATGATTAACTTTTTGGTTCTTATTTGATTAACTTTTCATCTGGGATTGTTAATATATTATATAATATAAAAATTTGTGTGATTTATTAGTAGGTATACTATCTGCACACCTTACTCTTTCAAATAAAGAAATAAGTAATTACTTATGTATTCAAATTCATATTGGCGTCACATTGTACACCAGGTGGGTAACAAACAGGTCTCAATGAAGTAAGCTTCAAATTACGGTCAAGTGTTTAATAGCTGTGTTTTACCTGAAAATAAAACACATATTAAATACTTACCTATATTTGAAGCTTACACTTAACGTCCACCTGTTGTGGATTTCGACTCAATGAAAAAACATCCAGCGCCCGCACATTATCGTGCGCCCCGCCACCTGGTGGAGAGATGTGCGAGAGAGATAGCATATATACAACGGAAAGAGAGGGCAAAATAGGCGGAAAAAGCTAGGTGCCTTCTCAATGAAGTAAGCTTCAAATATAGGTAAGTATTTAATATGTGTTTTATTTTCAGGTAAAACACAGCTA
>CAJQZN010028700.1:0-10498 GCA_907164685.1 Colias eurytheme | reverse complement strand
TTCGGTCGAGATCGATGTCGACTAATGTGTCGAGACTACGCCTACTGAATTGTGTGTGATACCTAAGTGTGTGATATAATCGTGTTAATCGTAGTGCGTCCGCGTAATTGTGAAAATTGAATTGTGTGTACATTTAAATAATTAGACTAATCAACTTTCTTTTTCAAGATTTGCACACCCAATCAATGGGTAGAATGTATTAGCCACATAATATTGTAATTAAAAACATCTATAATTTGTAACTACATTCTTGCAAATAAATATAATTTTGAATTTGAATTTGAAAATTTGCTATTCAATCATATCGCAATCTTCAATTAATATAGAGATCACACGTAAATAAAGTTAAGGTTAAAACACTACATTCACAAGGTATGTAGTCTAATAAGCATTAAAGACTGTATGCTAAGCCAGACATCAATCTTTCTCTGTGCCAAATTCACCAAGACCCTATCCGTCATTTTTGCAAGAAAGACGATAAGTAAGCAAAAGAACAGTTTAACTAAATACAAATAAACAGAAAACCTTCACAAAACTTTCGCGTTTATAGTAAGCAAAATAGTATTACTAAAAATACATAAACGACTTCATTTCACGCAATACAGCCAGCTAACCGCACACGTGACTCATCGCAGGATCGCAGTTTTTTCTAGACTTTTTTCAGCCTAGTCCATACTTGGCGTTGCAAGCCTCAAGGCAAATGCGAAACGCAACTTTTTATAAATCTTATTTATATTTATTCAGACGATGAGGATGATGTACGCGGAAACTTCTTAATTTGAAGATGCTTGGATTTGCATAAATACGAGAAAAATATATTATGAAGTATTAAAATTTAAATCAAAGTTAAATATTATCTTACTTAAGGACACATCGTATAGCAGTAATAATTAGAATGCCTAGACTTTCAGAATTTAGAACCTTTAAAACATGAGATTGATCTCATTGCTTTTAAATTCGGGAAATAAGAATTAATTGAGCATACATTTCGACTCAATAAAGGACGATCCTCAAAGATCGTTCCACTCTTTTCGCATATATCATCCTTCATAATATAACCACCGTGTCTCGATCCCAGCGATTAGCGAATAACCATACAATAAAAGATTACCTCCTCACAATGACACACAAAAAGACAAACTGGAATTCGTCACAAGAACAATTGCGCATTGTGTGCGATACGTCACACCTGTTGCGTTACATTCGGACCCGTTACAGACAATACGATAATCGATGTTTGTTTTATCAACGTTTAATTAATGGTTTTTATTTAAAAACTAGCTGTTCCAAGCAGTTTCACCCGCATTGCTTCGCTCCTGTTGGTCTTAGCGTGATGATATATAATAGCCTATAGCCTTCCTCGATAAAATGGGCTATCTAACACCGAAAGAATTTTTCATGTGATTACCTTATTTGTAGTTCCTGAGATTATCGCGTTCAAACAAACAAACTCTTCAGCTTTATAATATTACTATAGATTAACAAAAACTAACTTTACTTAAGATCGAGTGGACAAAAAATCGTCTTAATCCAGGTCAGTGTCTTAATAAACAAATCAGAACAGTAGATTCTGTGATTCAGTGTCAGAAATATGAAAAAAAAGAACTCATAAAACTAAAATAGCCTTAATAATGTTTATGTAAATTAATGAAAAAAAATACCTACTTATGTTTTTTTTTTTTAATAACACGCGATAATACTGAAGAGTTAACGGTACTTTATTAGTTTAGTAGATATCCTATCACACAAATTTAAAAAATTGAAAGTATATTAAGAATGCCTTTAAATGATTTTATCTTTTTAAACCAGAACGGCTGAACGCATCTCGATGAAATAAGGTAACAGAGATTTCAGCGATACAAGTTTATGGGTGGTGAGTGGTGAGTGGTGACAAAGAACCACCATGATGATTGCTATGGCATAAAAAATACTATGGATTACAGTCGGTACTGTATGAACAAAGCCGCGGGTTTCAATAAGTTTACAATTTTTAAATAATAGAAGCAAGTTGTTTTTTATTTCACTGATTACTTAGCCTTAATTATTATTTATTGCATGTATTGTACTTTATAGGAAGTCGTAGTAGGTATTATTGATTCTATAAAAATAAGGACAGCAGACAAAGTCTAGACTGAACTGAATTTAGGATAGTGTAGTTTAAAGCGGAAGACACACTGTAACAGATACGAGCGTGTGCAATTAGCGGGCATTGTTACAAAACCAGCGGGTTTCAGGTGCCGTTGCTATGAAAGGTTCGACAATGAATGCAATGCTAAATTATTGGCATTTCAGTATTTTTTCAGTGAAAAAATTGTACTCTCATTTCAATATATATTTTCAGTAAATGAGAATTCAACGTTGTTACAATGTTTATATCGACCTTTCTGAACAAAATAAAACAATTTATTTTTTTATTTTTTAGTTCTCTTCAATAAAATTGTACAAATAAAAACCTCCTACTATGAATTTTAATCTAGCCACATTGGCTCCCTTTATTTCAACAATTAATAGCAGATAATATAAAATTATATTTTCACACTAATATTACAAGGACTTAAAATTTCGATTGTTTGTTACGATTTACACCAAATCATGTTTCCCGTCAAGCCGGGTCATGCCAAGCAAAGCCAGGACAAGGTAGTATTATATATAACTACCAAATATTGGAAAGTTAAAAATTGGAAATATTAGAGCAATGTTTCACGTTATGTATTGGATAACAATCTTGACACGCAAACGCAATAAAAAATTATGTAAGTATATACTTAGTTGTATCGTCTGTTTACATATGGCTTACTCATCCTCTTCATTAACACAAGGTTATTTTTTATCCTCAACATCCTAATGTGGACCAGTTTGTGAATATGGTCTTTGAGGTCTTCATGATTTCCGAACGAATATTTGTACGTAATGTATTCTCTTCGTGTATTCTATATGTTATGACTGTTACGAATAATAGGCAGTTTAATTTAAGGCAAAGAGTACTATAATAATTTAAGGGCAACAGGTTGAAAACATATTGGCATTTGGCACTAATATCTCTGTTTACTACGCTTTCACAGCTACACCACAGTAGCAATTCAGATGAAATTTAAGTATGTACGTGTAGTGATGGTGAGAGTTGAGACTGATAAGAGATTAACGTTGAAATAATGTTAACTTCTCCAGTATAGAATCATAACAAATAAAACAATCTAAACAAACATTGACTTTAAATCTCGCCTTATAGGTACTTCTTCATTACAATTTCAAAGTGGAGATCCCAATACTTCGAGGTCAATAAAAAGCCCTTCGTTGACATCACAAAATTCGATTTTGACGAAAACAATCGATTAATCATAATTCTTAAGCTTATAAGCAGGTGCTAAGAGCTAATAAATCTACACAAACACACGATATTGACATGCAAATTCCACTTCAATTACAATGTAGTAAAGTATACATTTGCACACACATGCTAAGAAATCATTTACTTATCAGCTAAGTGATTATAGGAAAATTGTCTAATATTCGTGGACAATTGTAAGTCTTATCACTGTATGATACGGGTGACATTTGCGTGTGTGTAGATGAAATTTATTTGATGTATGTGTATAATTGTATTGAAGTGGGTCATTGACAAATATGCCGTTAAATCAACGCCTGCATGCGAGGACGATGCACAAATAATGAGGAAATCATATTTAATATATTATGAAAATTCGTGTTAAATATTAGAAAACATGGATAATAGATTAATTAGTAAATATACGTGTAAAAATAAAACAGAATTATACAGAATAGAATTGAAAACATAAGTTTTATTATTACATGGACATTGTATACGCGCACTTACTTTTGTTAAGTTAGAGACCAAAATTTCGAGAAAGTCTACACAGCTGAGGTGTCCGAGTGGTTAAGGAGTTGGACTTGAAATCCAATGGGTTCTACCCGCGCAGGTTCGAATCCTGTCCTCAGCGATTTTTTTTTTTTCATTTAGAATTTAGATTGTCCATTTTAACATGATTCTAATTAGCTAACTAATTTAAGCGAATAATGGTATCCCGTTTTTTTTCTTCAAAAAAATATCCAACATTATGAAATGTTATCTTTTGTTATGTTCTTGTTATTCCAAGAAGTGTAAAATATTTGACTTGTAAGGTCAAATACGACCACCTACGAGTTTAACATACATACTTAAAAAATTTCTGAAATTCCTCACATGTAGCCGCGAGACTAACAGTACCAAGAAGTCGGTGACTTAAATGTTCATATTAAAACATAAATAAATATTGGCAATACAATACAAACATACCTGTGCAGCGACCTTCGAAAAACTACGAGAATCGAATGCGAAAACTAGTAGGTTTTCCCGATCGTCAACGTTATTTGGTATTCTGTGTGACAAACTAAATCTTTGTTCCTGGTCAGATGTTTCTAGACTCAATGTTTGTTGATTTAAAAATAGATTTAAGTTGTTTTTACAGTTTATATTTTAAAGACTTGAAAGAATGCCCAAACGTCAAGAATTATGGTAATATATCGAAACATTTTCCAAATCTGATAATCTCAGAAAAGGCGATACGTTATTCGGATGAAGTCTACTCAAGCCACCTCAAGCTGTAACTTAGTTAAAATATAAGGAGAACTGCTAGGTTAGTTCAAAGAATGCACCAAACTTGACAGAATCGTTGGTAAATATTAAAAAATGTTATGGCGATTCAAAAGTGCTTTTAAAAGAAGTCTTATTGAATAAATAAATGTTTGAGATTGAGTTTTAGTCGGAAGATATCCAAGTTTAGTCCCTTTCGCAACATTAATTACCTCTTAATTCAAGTACAATAGAGAATTTATGTCATGAAAATTATCACATACATACCCAACGAACTTACTCCCGAGTCCCGACATATATTTACAACGCAACAATAGCAAATAAGATTTCTACACAACCATCTTGCAATAACAAAAACATAAATTGTATTTACCTCAAATATTAATTTAAGTCTAGCAAGGTCACTTCAGCTTGACAGAATTCGATATAGCTCCGTTAGCGTAATGACTGAGTAATAACTTCACGGTCACCTAATTAGTATGCCCCGAGAGACGTCCCAGCTTCAGGAAGCTGAGTCAGGCGTTTTCCTTTGATTAATACTTGACCGCTTTGTACACGAGCGGACGAGCTGCGGAGTTTTGTTTGGCTAAAGAATAGGAATGAACTATGTATATAAAAGCTAACTGACTGGTGTATCAAAGCATATAAAATACACATGCAAACGTCAACTTTTGTAATAAAGTTTTTTGTAAAGACTATGGCAATTAATGCAATTATTTAAAATTGAAAATGTATTTGCAACCTACCAAACTTGAAAGATTTATAAAAGGTATGGCTAAAAAAGCGAATAAAGCTAGATTGGTCCCATCCCAGTCAAAGAATTAAAACGAATTATTAAGTGGTTATGAAACCAAAAACAATAAAACAATTTCAAGTAATCTGATCTCTGGAAACCAACTCTTGTATAGACGCCCTAACTGACCTCCACTTATCTCAATGTCAACTAATTCTAATAGTTTCCACAAATTCAATGCATTTATGTAACAAATTGTCACAGAGGCTTCCTTATTGTCGAAACTTTGCGATGGTAGCCTTGCGTGTATTATGCTCGTGCTAAATCGTTCCTAATATATGACCGACACTGTTGAGACAATTGTCATTCTATTACAAATAGCCGTGTAACCTCTATAAACTATTTTTAATGATAGATTTGAAATACAGCACGTACATATCGGAATATGTGAGATATGGCACATCGATAATAGTGGAGATAGATCGGATAAGGATGCTGTTGCTATGACTAGAAATTAATTTATGCTGGTAACTTGATAGGAATATGTAATTGAGAAAATAATGAAAAAACGTCGTTATTTATAAAAATGTAGGTACATATAAAAATATTATTTATATGAATAATCTACTAAAACATTTATGATTGCACTGAAAAAATTTATTATGTCTTCAAAGCATAAACTACAATAGAAATATTAAAAATCAAAAACCAAATCTAATTCAATCACCGCGACCGTCGCGCCAATAAAAGCGATGGCGCCTCGTCATTAAGAGAGAAAGGAAATAAGTCAGTCAATCAAGGCAAAAAGCATCGAGACAGATCACAGAGTAAGTGACCCAGATCGCTGTATGACCGATACAAGGTCAACATACAATGGGATGTGAATCCAGTACACTTTCACCGATCGGACACTAACGGTAGTGCGTAACGGTAACATTCATTTTGTTTCGCTTTTTAATTAACAAATGAAAATCGTAGTCCGGTCTGACGGCTTCCCTAAGATTTGTAGACGGCAGTGTGGCAGACATTGGCATAAATATTCAAGCAAATGTGATGACAACTTGTTCTTTGGCGCCTTTTTTAATATGGACCCCAAAAAGAAAGAAATCCAGATATTATGAGAAAATATCCTGCCATTAAATGGAAATTATTTCCCCGAAAGAAGTAATGAAAATTAAAACAATTCTCGCTACATGTAATCCATTAGCAAAATGAACCTCTAACCTAATTTATTATACTTTTTTTTAAAAGCCTACAAAAAGATTCTTGGAATAATAATTTTCTCAGAAGCAGGCAAATTTTCAATTAAGAACCATTGTCTAACCAGCCATAATTTTGTGAAGGTTAATTAATAATTTGTCTGTTGACTTTTGTCTAGATCCCAAGAAGAGAAAAGGCAATTTAAATAATTGTGGAGTAAAAAGTGAAAAATTTAGGTCACAACTCACATTGCAAGTGGTGTCATCTTTGTAGTTTACGAGAGTCATTGTGTCAGCTCTGATGAGGTCGCAATGAGCACTTTCAATGACATTTGGGTTCACCGCATCAAAATATAAATAATAAAAATATTTGTGGAAATATGCAAATATTCATGCATTACCAACACTTTCAGAGTTGCATACAAATGTAGGGTCAGACTAAAGGATGGATAATTATTGTTGTTTGCCAATATTTTAATGATGTTAAAAATATCCTGTACTAAATAAATGAAAAGAATGAAAAAAGTTCAATATAAAATTTAAGAGTTATGAGTAAAAAATATTATTCTTTATATTCCAGACAGATTGCATCCAAATAATGCTGACTGCATGAAAATAACTATATTATTTATTGTTCTGTGATATTACCCCACTACTACAGTACTGTGATCAACGACTGTGACAGTACTGCCTACGTCTCCTTCCTTGACAGCAAGACAAGACATTGTCTTTGTTATAAGTTTGTTATAATATAGTCTTTGTTATAATATAGTAAGGGCCGATTTTTCAATCGCGAGATAAACAGTCTAATAATTACTACCCCTCGAATAGATTTATTCAATTATTTATCTAACTCATTACGGCTCGCCTATTTTTCAATCGTGATTTATTTGATGAACAACTATCTGACCAAATATTTCCATATTGGCAGCACTGCTCTCGGAGTGGCGAAACAAACATATTAAATTAGTCAGGTTAGAGCGGGATAGAGTCAAATCTTGCAATTTGTCAACAACCGTCATTATGACTCACGTCAGGAGTGCACTTGTCATCTATGATTGTTGATTGTTGTTTTGATTCGAGTAAAGAGTTTGGTTAAATATGTGTTTCAATTTATATATTTTACGATGGAAACGACATACTTAAAGGCAGCGTTCGGCAAATTTTCAATGGCATGGTCATCAGTACTATCAAAAACATCAATTTCAATATGATTTTAATTGATAATAATTATATAGAAAGAGGTTTAATTGTTAATAATTCTACGCTCTATGTTATGACATACGAAAATATCTCAAATTTGACGCGTTAGTTGTTAACTCAAACGCCTAACAGTCGAATAGCGCGCTATCTGGCCGTTGGAGCGGCAAATAGATTTATTCCTCAAATAACGTAGTTATTCGATAGATAAGTCCTATTCGTCTATTGAAAAATTGAATATTTTGTTAACTGAAGAATAAAGTCTATCTAGCTGTTTATCTGGGCATTGAAAAATCGGCCCTAAATGTGACAACATTTACTAACCCAAGCAACAAATCACCAGACGCAAATTTGATCGATAACCAGAAATTAATAAAGCAGCGTCGCCCAGCAACCGTAACTCAAATTAGCATATAATGAGAAGCACAAAGCAATTATTTGCATCACACTGCAATGATCGATTCGCCACGCAGCACGCCTCAGCTGGGCCTTGCAAAATGGACACGAAATAAGCACTAGGTTTATTAGTTTTTAGATTACACCTCCTTGCGTCAAAAGAAATTTAGTTTTTGGTTTACTTTATTTTATTAGCCAGTCGTAGGTCGTATCCTATATCCCCTTCGAGTTGAACCAGGATGGAAACAAAAGTATAATAACCCATATATATAACCCATGTTACGTATAGAAATAATGTTTTTTTCTACTTGTGAAGGATTTTTCGAATAGAATGATAGTTTTTGAGTTCATTCTTTACAAACATTAAAAGTACAAATATTCCTCTTTCAAATATTCCTAAAGATAGACGTCCATGAAGATAAGAAATAAATTCAAAATTTAAAATATTTGATGGATTAACTCCCAAGTCGTTTCGGGAAACCCAAGCGAGTTATGTGTGTCAGCACTCAGCATGAATCAGCCTGACTAACGGACACAACTGTACTTCGCAACACAGACCCGTCTAGATTTACTCTCAAGTCTAGATTTGCTTTAAAACGTGATGGCTCTATTTAGAATTATTAATTATTAGACAAATCTTTATTTTGTTTAATACTTTAAAATGCAAATTCAGAAAGACGGGATTCCAACCGACTCTGTTACGAGTTTTGAGGATTGGTTTTAAGGAATTGGTCAATTCAAACAAAAATAAACGTAAAAATATAATCCTCTGTAACAAGGTATAAACATATTCAAATAAACTATAAAATCCCAGCAATCTTCAAGAACTGGGCCAATTTAGTGCACAATGCACACAATAATAGACAGGTAATTCAATACATACAATAGTCATTTGATCCTCACTTCCACATCTGGCCCATATAACACATTTATGGCATATTTGCACGTGACAATGAACCCAACAAAGCAGTTGCAGAATGCAGTCGCTAATATTATAGTATTTATAATATAATATTGGCATCACATGCACATGCACTTGTTAATATCAATAAAAATCACATATTCAAAAGGAGGCCAAAGCAATTCAACGTAAATGAGCATTTCACAAATGTTCTCACAATTATTACCCACGTTAGTATTCTTTGCACAACTCCATTTAACTCTGAACCTCATACTGATCTAATTAGTGAGATACAATCTTGACATCGTAATAGGAAGCTGTTAACATCGTCATTGTTTTTAATCTATTCAAGAAGCTACCGGATTCATTATGCTAATTCTAAAAATATCATAAAAAGATTAAAACGCAATTTGAAATGATAGTGTCGATTTGTATATTATGTTAAATTAAATCTTATCTTAATACTATTATAAAGGCGAAAGTTTGTATGGATGTATGGATGTGTGGATGTATGGATGTATGGATGTATGGATGTTTGTTACTCTTTCACGTAAAAACTACTGAACCGATTACAATGAAATTTAGCACACATATAGAGGGTAACTTGGATTAACACATAGGATAGGTTTTATCCCGGAAATCCCACGGGAACGGGAACTATGCGGGTTTTCCTTTGAAAACGCGGGCGAAGCCGCGGGCGGAAATCTAGTAGATTATATTTTTAATTACGCATAATTACGTTACAATTAATATTTTCCCTCCATAATATCTAGTACGATATACAGATATGTTTAATCTATACTAATATTATAAAGCTGAAGAGTTTGTTTGTTTGTTTGTTTGAACGCACTAATCTCGGGAACTACTGATCCGATTTGAAAAATTCTTTCGGTGTTAGATAGTCCATTTATCGAGGAAGGTTATAGGCTATATTTCATCACGCTACGGGCAACAGGAGTGGAGCCACGGGGGTGAAACCGCGTGGAGCAGCTAGTTTATGATAAAGAATGTTTGCGAACTTATTGATTTTAAACATGCTGTAGGTACCTACCGCTTTTCTATTTCTTTTATCGCTTATTCTAGAATCTAGTTGCAGATGAGTTTTTATCTGAACTAGAACCTACCATTACATTACATTTTGAATTTAAACCATGATCAAAGCCAAAGTTGAACGCTAGTTAGTTCATCATTGCTGCAACGTACGTCAAGATTTCCCTTACTACAATCCTAATCGACCTTGAACACCCATAGAAAGAGTATAAGAGCCCCCGCAGACCACAGACTTTTTATCGGCCGATAGTTTAGTCGGGTTGGCCTGCTAGTACGCACACCGGTGCAACTAAACAGTTCAGTCGGTTATGAGTGCGCAAACTATCCAACAGTCTGCCGACTATTTGCTAGTTTCTAACCAACTGTTGAAAAGAGTGGTCACACCGCACAATGAAAATTAATAAAACATTGCATAGAATTGTTATTAT
>CAJQZN010028681.1:0-10043 GCA_907164685.1 Colias eurytheme | reverse complement strand
AAGTCTCATCTCTCTAAAGCAAAACATTTTGCCTGGGTAACGCACACTTAATTTATGGACTTATACTAGTTTTTTTTAAATAAATACACAATTTTTTACCGAAAAAATGACTTCGATTCCGTCTTTTTTTTTTCGTAGTCGACAATTTTTAGTAAAAATGTTAATTAACCTGATAAAATAACTCATAAGCTTTTGGAAATAATAAACAGAATCCAAATCGACCCATAAACTTCGGAGATGTGTCAAAAAATAGAAAGCAAGTCTACAAAAAATTAAAAATTGAATAACATGAAAAATATTATAGATAGACCCCCCCCTTTTGAAGTTTATTTTCGATATTTCTTCATGAATATACAGAATATTACGGGCGGTCACATGCACATGAGCGACATTGTATATACAACTGATGAACTGTAGACCTATGATTTGCAATTTATTTCGATTTTATGAAGTGTAATTTATAAAATCATATTTTTACTATTCCTTATTGCTTTCCAGGGCCATGAGCATTACAACCCCGCCAAAAAGAACTTCATCTACCTGCGACCGTGCTTCGAGGACCTCAAGCCGCGCTCCACGTGAGCCAGCTTTGTGTACCGTGTGCCATGAACTGACTGAAGTGGGAACTGTGCTTGTGTTCAAATTTATCATTGAATGGCGAAGCCACCCAAAAGTATACCTATTAATTACTTTAATACTAAGTCTAATATTATTCCTTATGGTTAAGGCTAAATCTGACATTGATCGTATTGGACTAATTGTGCGTGTCAGTGAAAATGTGAATACCTTTGTCTTATACTTTTTTGTATAACCTATAATAGTATAGGTTAATGTAAATCTTGTGGTAAAATAAAGAAATAAAGTTGCAAATTGATTTTTATTTAACTAATAAACCTGAAAGTACACAATCTAATGTTCAGCGTGGCCATGGCCATGTTGGTCTCCACCAGTGAGCTTGTCGTAGGCGAGGGTGGCAACGGTGAGGCCGATGCCGATAGGCAGACCACGGAAGAACAGTTTGCGGGCCTTGTACCAACGAGTGCCGAAGCCAGGGTGATACCTCCAAGCTTCATTCCTAGAAACCACAAAATATTGTCTTACAAAGTTGTTAACATAAAAAAATACATTTTAACAATATTGTGTTTATGTAATTGACAACAATGATAATAATTATAGTTAGGGGCCATCCATAAATTACGTCACGCGAATTTTAGAACTTTTCAACCCCTCCCCCACTCCTTGTCACACGTTGTCACATTTTTAGTACCCCGTTCCCCCTAATGTGACGTCACACATTTTTCAAACTTATGCATGTATCTAAAAATAATCAAAAGAAAACAGTTATTTTCATTTTTTTACTTATTAAATATCGAAAATTTAAAAAATCGTAAATTTTAGTGTCCCACTTGCATTACAACATGACTCTAGGAATTAAATGTTGTTGCGTAAGAGATAATCTTATAGTGAGAGTGCGAAATTATTAAAAAATACATATAGGTAGGTAGATTAAAAATTTTCTGTTCAAAGTTTTTTGCTCACGTACAAATTTCGTTTCGTTTTATTATGTCACGTCACAAAGTTTTTGATCCCCCCTGCCCCTTGTCACATTATGTCACATAAAGATGATACCCTCCCCCCCTATTAACGTGTGACGTAATTTATGGATGGCCCCTTATCAAAACAAATGTATATTAGAATAAACCCATTTAAAGCCTTTTCAAAGTTTGGTGGGCAAATTTGATATGGCAATAATAAGCCAACACCATAACTTTCAAGGAAAGCAAGAATGTCAGAGAAAATTAAATACAATAATACTATTAAATACAAAAAAAAACAAATTGTGTAGAATTTATCCTCCCAAATGTAAAAAAGGTGAAAAGGAATATTATTTTAAACGGGGAGGCATTATACCCTGTGGAATCGACTGTTTTTCTTGGTTTGACATTAGATGAGAAGCTTCAATCGGGGGCCCATGTTACCACCACCGCTGCTAAGCTCAGCTCAGCTGCATATGCAGTTAGAAGAATAAGGCATCTCACCGATGAAGAAACGGCTAGATTGGTTTACTTTAGCTACTTTCATAGCATAATGTCCTATGGAATTCTGCTATGGGGCAGGGCTGCAGATATAGAAACTATATTTATATTACAGAAAAGAGCCATACGCTCTATATATAATTTGCGTGCTCGAGACTCACTAAGAGATCTCTTTAAGAATACTGGTATCCTTACTGTACCGTCGCAGTATATATTTAATAATATTTTATATGTACACAATAACGCTTACTTACACACAGTAGGAGATAGACATTGTTATGACACAAGAAACAGAAATAAAATTGAAATGCCATTTTTCCGGCTAGCTAAAGTTAAAAATTCATTTATGGGCCAAGGTATACGCTTTTACAATAGAATTCCTCATAATATTAATAGTCCGGGATACATCGCCCATTTTTGCAAGTGATTACTATCAAGCTAATTTTTCGTGAGTAGCTTTATTTTGATGAGATGCCCAATAATTTCATGTACAAAACTCTCGATTGTGGTAGCTACCAGAGGAAACAAGGATAAAATATTTTGATTTGATGGTTCTCAAATATTAATTACTAACTGAATGTTTTTTTTTGTTCAATCTCAAGATAATTATCTAAATTATTCGAAAAAATATTTGTCCTACAAAATCTATGGTTTGATCAAAGAGTCCCCCTTTCCAATGTGTATCGATAACGAAGTCATCATAAATGATTACTAACCAGCTGATTTTTTTATTTTCACTTATTTAATACTTACTTATATAATTCAACAGACATATTGTCCTACAAATTGCGTAATAAATATTTGAGAACCGTCAAATCAAAAATTTTTATCCTTGTTACCTCTGTAAGCTACCACAATCGAGAGTTTCGTACATGAAATTATTGGGCATCTCATCAAAATAAAGCTACTCACGAAAAATTAGCTTGATAGTAATCACTTGCAAAAATGGGCGATGTATCCCGGACTATAAAGAGTTTAGTAGTTCTAAATTTAAAACTTATACATATAAAAAATGTACTTGTCCAGAGAGCCTATTACAGTATTAAGGAATTTATGGACGATAAAAACCCATGGAGGGTTGTCGCGTAAAAACCACAGGACAGTTCTTTGGCATATTATGATAATATATTATGATATTACATATGTAATTTGTAAAATTGTAAATCTGACATGATTAAAAAGAGCAACTATGGAGTTTCTTGCCGATTCTTCTCCGTAGATACTGCTTTCCGAATCGGTGGTAAATGTTAAAATATGTACTTAATGACGTTTCAAAAGTGCTTCTAGAAGAAGTCTAATTGAATAAATAAATGTATGAGTTTGAGTTTGAATTGCCGCATTCACCGTACACTATTTCCTTTCAATATTTAATGGAAACCAAGTTTTCTAATCAGTTTTTATCTTTTCTTTATTATTTGTTACCTTATCCATGGATCCTTTAAGCCTCTTTTGGCGAGTTCTTTTTCCACTTCCTCTAGCTCTGGGATTCCCTTAATCTGGAACTGCGAGTAATGAGGAATGGTGTACGGGGGTCCGTGACCGTGATCGTGGCCACCCATATCTATAAATTTGAGAAAGTTCTCAACAAAAAGTATAAACAACAATACAGTCAAAACAGAATATCCTAACCTAATAATGTTATATAATTTCAATATTCAAATAATAGCATCAATGAAGCAAAAAAAAAATATACAAACGCACATTATGTAAGTACTTACTTAACTATTTAATATTTATAGCTAAAATACAAGTGTTCTTCTAAGTAATTATTTGATTTTTAAATATAGAAGAAAAGTACCTACTACCTACTTCTCGTTTCAGATTCGATTTGAACTTTGAAGTTGACATTATTCTGAGTTGTGACATTGACATTACTGACAATATTAATTGAATTGACGTAGGAATAGTCATGCCTGTAAAATAACCGATTATTCTTTAATAAAATACCGGTTTTATTGCTTTAAAATCAATTTCATTTAAATGTTGCTTTTGGATCAATTCGGCATATCGCTTCACTTGTAAATAGCAACCTTAGCGCGTTAAATTTGAGACGTGCAACTATCAAGTATCTAATATATAATACTAGCTTTCCGTCCGCGGCTTTGTCCGCGATTTCAAAGAAAAATCCGCATAGTTCCCGTTCCCGCGGGATTTTCGGGATTAAACCTATCATATGTGTTAATCCAAGTTACCCTCTATATTTGTGCTAAATTTCATTGTAATCGGTTCAGTAGTATTTGCGTCAAAGAGTAACAAACACACACATACACATCCATCCTCGCAAACTTTCGCATTTACAATATTAGTAGGATGTATACCACTTATTAGTAATATTAATATTATTAGCCACTTGAAACAAACGAAAATTAGCCAATTTCGACTAAAAGTAATTGATTTTCATTATAATAAAAGTTTTCAACTTAACTACAATGCACAAAACTATTATATTGGGATAACAGTTTTATTTCACTACTAAAGCTAATTTTGACTCAAAATAATACAATGCCGGTGAATAAATTAGAAATTCAATTTTAGTTTTTAGTTTTAACAAACAGGCACCCATAATCGATAAACACGAATCGACTCTCTTTATATTAAGTAGAAGGTGCATACCTAGCTTGTTATTGTGCTTTCAGGCAGCAGGCAGCTTACCGCTTTCTTGTATCGGGCGCAGAGACGGTCTTTATTATTTGTGCCGGTCATGTGTGATTAAAATGAATAATTTATTGCGAACAAAGATTGTTGTGTTAATGTGATTATATCGCACAAAAGAAAACTGTATCAAATTTAAAATAATAGATTTTAAATAAATAGGGAAAGCTTTATAGATTTACTGTGGTTTATTCAAATCTATTTCTTATTAATAGGTTTGACGAGTGCGGCACAATGTTTAAAGTGAAGCTATTACACAAGCTATTATAGGTTCGAAGATATGCAACCGTCCCTTGGGATGGCAAGCCCACTGCTTGCTGTTCTTATATTAGCGGCTTCGGCGTTCGCTTCGAGCCCAATACTACCCGGTATGCCCTATTTTAATACATAAATAAATATATTATAGACAAAAAAATAACTCCTGTCCTTCCATTCATTCGATGAAACATATCTAACAGCACAAGTATGTTACTTATATTTTTTTTACCAAAATCTCCCTACCTAATATACCTACCTATTCTAAATTATTGTATCAATTTGTTTATTTTCACTTTATCTGTATAGACCAGAACCAATCTATTTCCTTGCAGTACATCTTTACTTTGACTAACATGATAAAATTATTTAAGTATAGCACCTAAAGCTAAAAAGCTTTGTTTTTGCATGTTCTTTCAAAAATTATCCTGCATGTCTGTTAATGCTTTACCCACATCAGGTGTTGATCCAGGTGGTTCTGCATAATTGTAAACAAATGTCATTAAAATTACTTTTTGATAAATGATAATATCATTGAATAAATGGTGAGAAGATAGGTAATATGTTTTACTTCTGATACTCTTATTAATCATAATATGTATGGTTAGTTGCTATAAATATTGATATCTATTGACTGTCTATGAATAAAAAATGAAGTTAAATACCTAAATCTTGTTTCATTCGGTAAAATTATATTTTTATTAAAGTTCCTGATGATCTGTATGAAATATATAAAAAACACCAGTGTAGCACAGATAAGTGACCATATTATGTCAATAAAATTATGTAGTTTCTGTAAATTTAAGTAGTTATTAATAACAATGAATCTCCAATCCATTATTTTACCTAGATGTTTCACTGACTTCACACTTAATATTTTATAGAGCATAATTATTTATATTTTATAACTATCTTACACAAATAGTTGTAGGTATTATTTACTAATAGTTTACAAGGATATTATCTAGCTCTTCTGAAGACAATAATAACTACTAAATTATATTCATCTATATCAGTCCCCTATATGTTACTAGTGAAGAGAACTCAACATTGTATAAGGTAGAGCTCTGGCTGAAGTTACAGAAATAAAGTCAACAATGGTTTTAGTCTATATAATGTCTCCATTTCCTACTAAAATATAAATGATGATATTTTATGCTGTTTTTTTAAGATACTCTATACAAAAATCAGAAATGTGAATGTGTAAATGTTCATCATTAGGGAAAGAAAGTACTTTGAAAGCTCTTTTTTTAAATTATAACTGGAAAAGGTGAAATAGGTATCAGTAAGCGGTAAATATATCAATAGAATTATCGTCCCTTGCATATTATAACAGCCTTAACACTCAATGTAAGACACATTTAAGTACCTAAAATAAGTCGAGGGCGGAAATTGAATGCAGTTTAATTAATAAATTAACGATTTAATTTTACATCAATAAAAAAGAAACCTTTTAAAGTGCCAGAAAACGCCCTCGCTTTATATACCGATTTCGATGATCGCTGAAGGACGCATAGAGGCGAAAGAAGGCGTCTGCTCATAATTAGACAAAAACCGGGCAACACGCTTGCGGCTAGCGGGAACCTGAACCACCGCGCGACCGGTCCCGTGCGCTGCGCGCCCGACGCGACGCTCGACCTATCATCATTTTGCAAGCTTTGCAATTTTGTTTCAAAGCGGGATTGTGGATTTTATTTTATCGGAAATCTTCATCATGGAATGTTAGCTTAGCCCATAGAAATCTAAATAAAAAGACACTAGAAGTCGTAAGCGTGCGTGACCTTGTCGCCACTCAGGTGATTTTCACATCACCAGTGTATTCGTCACTGTTCAGTTGCTCTGGAGACGTATGAGTGTATACATGGTGTGTTTCAGCAATTCCCATTGCGGAAATTCTTCCACAAGTTGTAATTATACTTATAAAGGAATAATATTTCATCGGAAAATATATTTTTTTAGAAATAATGCCGTTTTTCCTTAAAATTATAGAATATTTACAAGTATTACGAGTGTCACCATAGTAATCGAAATAACAATGAATGACACAGTCGACCATTCTTATTATCACGTTTGTTCGTATTGGAGCAAAAAGTCTCATATACTTAGGGATGTTATTCTAAAATAAACCGTAAACTCGTGCGTTAGGGATACATATTCAAAAGCTTAATTTAATAGTTAAGTTAGTTTTCACTAAAATCAAGCTGTCCAATAAAAGGCATAGTTTACTTGTGTGTACTGTTTAGCTTTCGGTTTGAATGTGTTGATTTTGGCGACAGCGGTTTTCATACGAATTATGACATTATAGCACTTCTATGTGTCTTGTTATTTAGATTTCTATGGCTTAGCCTATGTCTGGAATTTCATTGATGAATCTATCATTCATAAGTGTAAGTAGGTATATTAAAAAAAAAATCAGACCAAAAGATAGGTAAATAAAAATGAAGAAAAAATGTAAGTAGTAATGAATGCATTTTTGCGCAATAACTTATCAATCATGTATTGGTTTTTACTTTTTATACTCGTTAATAAAATAAACGATTACGTTGACAACGCACACTTTGAATAATAATTGCATGTTTCTTATTGTTGATGTTAATTATCACCAATTTAAATGCTACATTAGATAACTCGAACGAATATAACTGCAAGGTCTTATACATACCTATATCAAATTCATACTGTCCACTCACAGGTTCTCATACGTACATTGTTATCGTCTTTTTTTCAAGTAGGTACATACGACGTTCAAAAATAACCACATTAGTACGACCTAGGAAGCCAAAAACCTGAATGCCAATGAGAGGTTGTTGGCCTCTATCTTAAGTCTAAACAATGAACTATCGTCCAATTCGGTATGATTTTCAAATTCAAAAGTAAGTAGGTAGTTAGGTATACAGGTATAATAACATCAATAGTAAAATACTGAAATCATGAAAGTACATTGAATAGTTCAGGATCCATCGCCCATTTTTGCAAGTGATTACTATCAAGCTAATTTTCCATGAGTAGCTTTATTTTGATGAGACGACCAATAATTTCCTATACGAAACTCTCGATTGTGGTAGCTAACAGAGGTAGCAAGGATACAATTTTTTGATTTGATGGTTCTCAAATATTTCACTTATTACAAAATATGCTGTTGATATTTGGTATCGAAACAATAAAGATCACTCTCAGATATAATTTCAACGTGCTCCCCCGGGTAGGCCCATATAGATTGACCAACATATCGTCTGGGGCTCATTAAGGATGATTATCGATTAATCTGACTCGGTTGAAAAGGAATCGTCCATCGGGATAAATCGCATTGTGAACGTACTGAAGAGCTCTCTGCAGAGTAGATTGAATCCAATTTTAAGAATAGGAACAAATAAATTGACCGCCATGGAACTTTGATTATTTTAAAATCACGTAACGAATTAGCAATCCGTACTTTATCCACAACGAAATGCCAATACTCCATTGAAAAGTTACATTTGGGGTTGCATTTTTTAGAGGACGCAATTTTATTTTTTTGATGTGTAGGGGGGGTCAGTATGAAGCTATCACCAAGTTTGTGGGGTCGCCACCCTTGTCCCACGGCCGCCATCTTGAAAATAGCGGTTGATATGTTTTTACGATATATCTCTTAAACTATTTATTTGATTAAAAACATTGAGTAACTGTGAGTAACATTATTTGTTACAAAATTAAATTCTCTACAACTTTGGTCCAGTAACTTTTTGTCGTAGAACTATAAATAAAAAAGTTATAAGCGAAAATGTTCAGAAATTAGAGATATTTATATTTTTCAATAAAACTTTTTTTTTATAATTTTACGAAGAAATGATATCAGACCATTTTTGTAGATTGTTTTTCGAGGAACAACTTTTATATACAACATTTTGTCATTAAGTAAATAGCTAAGGTTTTACAGCGCTCCGAAGTGAGTACTATTTTTCAGTAGTAACTATACATAATATATTGGCTATTGGCTCTTTTCCCAGACTCCACAACAATGGAAGCACACTGCAGAACTATAGGTGCTATAGGATAGTAAGATAGTAACCCCTTTAAAATTCGACTCTACATTAAAGTCTCAATATTGCTTTAAATAAGTGGAAGTTTCCTCTGGCGAGTAATGTCCTTATCGAGCGGTGATAAACAGAGGCGCTGTGTAATTGTATCGTATCTAGTTTGTAGATATGACTTAAACACATCTGTAGGAGCTACTTAATAGGTCTTCCACTGACGAGTGGCAGACACGCGCAGTAAACATTTTTCGTAATACATATATGTTATTAACATACTGAACTACATAGCCGAATACCTCTTTGGCTGTAAAATGTAACATAACATAATATGATCGTCGATCACTCGTCTTGTAAATCTTAACTATTATCGAATTCACCATCTGAAAACATAAAAATTTCATTAACATCGATCCAACCGTTGAAGTTCAGTTACAAACACGCACAGAAGAAATATTCAAATAGTAAATAGTAAGTACTTAGGTCAAAAGTAGGTACATATAAAATTATGGCTGAAGTAAATATTTAGTCCATTGAATGAGTCTCTCCAAAGGGGGTCTAGAGTGCGTGAGTTAGTAACGTAAGATGTTTCTTCGGAAACATGTCAAGAGTCCCTAGGTAATAAACATACTAAAACCCCGGGACACTAGGAGGAGCCCCGGAGTGGGGGGAGGGGGGGAATGGGTCCATTTTTTCATTTTTCGCTTAAATCTCAAAAACGGTACATGTTAGAGAAAAATTTTCAAAGAAAAGTTGAAAGGCCATAAAATTATCTACCTAAATCATTTTTTTCTATTCGCAGCCGTTTTCGAGCTACATCCCATGAAAGGTGAAAAATTCAATTATCGTAACTACCCTAATAAAATTCAATTCCTCCTAAACGCCTCCATGGTGGAATTTGGTATTTTTATCAATGATAGACCTAATTATGAGCAATCTATCTGTACCGGTCACAAGTTGCACTTTTGAGTTTTTTGGAAGAAAAAAAATAAAAAGTTCAAGTACCGTAACTACCCTAATAAAATACAATTCCCCGTAAACGCCTCCGTGGTGGAATCTGGTATTTTTATCAATGATAGACCTAATTATG
>CAJQZN010028596.1:0-10997 GCA_907164685.1 Colias eurytheme | reverse complement strand
ATAGTAATCACTTGCAAAAATGGGCGATGTATCCCGGACTATTAGACCGCTCACGCTTCATTGTAGCACATTATTGTTGCATGGATAAGAAATGAGAAAATAGGCGTTGAAAATCGTGATTTAAATAAAATTTGTTTACAAGTAGAGCCAAGACTCTATCTATGTCTCAGACTCTACATTCATAAAATGAAGCTAACTTTAAGTTATACTGAATATTATAATTGATGACTTAGGTATATTACCCATTACCCATGATTACCCATGTATGTGTTGTTTCTTTTACATAATTTCCTGTTATCACCATTCCTACAACTACTAAATTAATGTGACTAGAGTTTTGGAAATGTTAAAAAGCAGTGTAGTCACTATTATTATAAACTTTATACTTAATTAATATTATAAAGCTGAAAAGTTTGTTTGTTTGAACGCGCTTATCTCAAGAACTACTTATCGAATTAAAAATGTATATCTGTGTCCGGATAATTTTTTCGTAGAGGAACCGCTTCTTATAGGAGCAGCGATGAAGAATTTTGCAGAATAGCCAAAAATATAGTACAGACTATCTTTATGTATAACTTACATATAAATACTGCTATTTATTTGTCATCTTACCTAAAAAGACAGCCTAACTTACACACTAAAAAGTAAAAAATACATAACACTAAATAACTACACATCTAAAACCTACATTCCACGTAACATAGCTTAGTCCAAGCGTTGAATAATATAACAAACTGCTGTTTGTCGTATGTAATCCCTCTGGGCAATGGCACGAACAAAGCCGAATGGAACAGTTAGTGAATAACTAAAGAGATATGTAGTGACAGAATAACTCAACTACATAAGCTTGATTTTTTGCTATTTCGCTTGGGTATTTCTATTTATTTACGTATTTCTAAGATAAAATTAACAAACAAATACTTAAAACACTTATTTCACACTTAAATCTATACTAATATTAAAAAGCTGAAGAGTTTGTTTGTTTGTTTAAACGGGCTAATCTCGGGAACTACTGGTCCGATGTGATAAATTCTTTCTGTGTTAGATAGCCCAATTATCGAGGAAGGCTTATCATCTCGCTGAGACCAACAGGAGCTGAGCACTGCGAGTAAAACCGCGGAGCACAGCTATTATAAAAAGTAGCCTATATCTTTATTAAGTAACTTATCTACGTCTATGCTAAAAGGCATCAAAATGACTTCAGTTGTTTTGGTGAAAAATAAGAATAAACTTTATGTAGAGTAAGCAAGGTTTTTGTATTTATAATAAATACTAAGCGGAAAGTCAAAACACGACGATAAGAATGGAATAAAAATTACCAAAGCTTTGTTTCTGATGAGACTAGTAAAGTGTGTAAAATACACAGTATGTACGCAAACATGTAGAAATTATCTATTATTATTGTTTATTTTAATAACTATCATTGTGAAGTACGTGTTAAATTTGAACAACTGAATTAAAACAAGAAGTCTATATTATATTATATCCTAAAAAGCTTAAGTACTTGTAACTCAACCTCTTCAAAACTTCTTGTGATTTGAGTGTTTGAAGGCGATTGAACTCTGATAACTACTTGAAAAATAAAAGCCAATTCAGCATCCCTACTAATATTATAAATGCGACAGTAACCCTGTCTGTCTGTCTGTTACGCTTTCCCGCTTAAACCTCTCAACCGATTTTGATGAAATTTGGCACAGACAATCTTTAGACCCTGAGAAAGAACATAGGCTACCTTTAATTGCGAAAAAACACCACGCGGGCGAAGCCGCGGATTTATAATCATTTGATTCTTAATGTGTTAAGGAAAATTCTGATATAAAACATAAACAATTTTGACAAGGTTTTTACGCCCCGCGGTTTTATCCGCCGACGCAACGCCCGCGCTTTTTAGCGATTTTAAGGCTTTTTCTCTTATTTTCTCGACTCAGTGTGATATGAAATGTCTGGAACAATATAATATTTGGGAATGAGCTTATCAAATACAGAATACATTTTTTCTGAATACGATTAGTGTTTAAAGAGAAAAAATAATATATAAATCATAATCTGAGTTGCTTTATATTTTTTTATATAAAGGAGTTTATGTGCTAATTTCTAACGTAATCTATAAAAAGTTTGGAAAATCCAAAAGTGCACGACTCATAATGCTCATTTAATTATGAAATATAAAAAAATAATAATCATTCGCATTCAGTGACCTACAATCGTCGATTAGAATATTTAAAAAAAAAAATTAACTCAAATGATGGATTTTTTCACAAGTTATAGTGTTTTCAGGTTTCACACATGACGGACAGGAAAATTTTTTGACCTATTTCGGTGTTTTTTTCCAATTCTATTGAAGTAAATCAATTTTTAAAAAGTATGGGTTTAATCTCCATTAAATTATCTCGACAATAGTATGCAAAATATCTTGATTCCGTGAACTAACAAGGCTATAATAATAAGAATAGCTGCAAAAATGAGGCGAAAAAAATTTTTCGATCGTAAAGCACTCTCTGATACTTCGCATCATGAGTCGTGCAAATGTGTGTCAAATTTTATGCTGCCACTTTTGCGTTTTCATCCCAAAAACTTATGTACTTACAACTTACTAGCTGTGCCCCGCTGTTTTACCCGCATTACTCAGCCTCTGGTCTTAACGTGATGATATATTATAGCCTTCCCCGATAAATGGGCTATCAAACAGTGAAATAATTTGTCAAATCAAGTGCGCGGTTTCAGAGATTAGCGCGTTGAAACAAACTCTTCAGCTTTTTAATATAAGTATAGATAGCACTAGAATATTAAATATTATATAGTAGAATATCACACATTCCTCTATTATAAATTGTTATATCATTAATTATACGCCCTATAATTCTATAATAACAACGGCCCTGAACTTGATAATTTTAATTAAACGTAATTAAAAATTAATGAGTAGGTACTTTGCCTCTCGACTCGAAAGGTCGTTTTGTTATGTTGGAATTATGTATGCTTTTGTTGTAATTATTGTCATTGTGATTGTTTATAATTAACAACGACTTTGTTTCCATGAAGTTGAATATTCTTTGTTTTATTGTAGGTTTGAAATAAATCCCTGTTAATTGAAATAGTCGATTAGAATGTGTTTTTAAAGGTTTTTTTTATTAAAATAATAGTAGGCTGTGAACGACAATATGGTTTGAAATACGACACTTAGTTAATGTATAATTTAACTTAAAAATGTTATGTCTGTCGTACCAATAATTTAAATAAATTATTTTGTAAATAAGAATGTAAAGAAGCACGTATGTAGATACTAAAGTAATTTTAATTAATTAATAAGAATTAATTTCACAAATAATTATTAATTTAAATAAGCCATGGTCGTATTTATTTAAACCCGGCTCTACCATATATAATACATTTAATATCAGACTCTACTAAACAATATTCATGTCAAATTGGGTAGCTAGAGTTACACAATACTTGTAATATACCTAGATGTAGAGTGTAGAGTGTAGCTACGTATTACTCGATGACCCAAAATGTAGAGACAGAAAGTTGAGGTAGGTCGCCTTTGTTTACACAGCTCTACGACCTCACAATTTTTATACCGCACATTTTAAATCAATAAAGCGTTGCGTAATTATTTAATACATTGCTTATAATTATAAACGCGAAAACATATTGAATTTCGACCGCGATTTACCTTAGCAACAGGCCTGTTATGCAGTTTTAACCATATCACGTGTGTATGTAGCGTGTCATATGGTCAGATATTGGAACCAGTTCGTTACATTAACGAGAAATTACGTCATCGACCCGGAGCGACCAGCTGTTTATCAGTAGCGCGGAAATCGATATTCTTATCTCGTGTTTATACAACTACAAGGACAAACGAACAAACCGCCATGTACACCATACATGCCATCCTTGACACCCATCAACATCTTACCTCAAACTCGCCGGGCGATCGATAGCACACGTGTCCTCCGGCACACTTCGACCGAAAAACAAAACAAATGAAAAATAAACCAATAAAAAAAAACACACAACAATCGTCTACAATCCCACAAACGTCACGGAACAATGAAACGCACTAAATGTATAATATTCACGAGTTCAAGCCGGCATTTTCCCGGCGTAAATAAAACAAAAACAAACGGGGTATATGGTGGGAATGGATGTTTTGACGCGCTACTCCAGCGTCCCTGTGCTCGGAATGAATGAAAACACTATTGTTATGTGATATATCGGTTGTATTGTGGCGTAAATCGCAATATTTTCCACTGTTTACAAGCGGAATCGCATCCAACACACGCCGCCGTGGCGCAACCAATACTGAGGCCGGAATGAGTGAAAAAACACCGAGCCGACCGAGACGTCGACTGAGTTTCGAGAGGAAAACGCAGCGGGAAAACAATAACTGTCCCGCTCTAACGCACTGAAATCGCAACCCGTAAATCACTTTTCCTTTTCTCGGATCAGCCTCTAGCTGCTGAATTGACTAGGTGAAGCCTATTCAGAGGTTTAAGCATCAGTAGTTAATTAGTTTAACGAAAATGTTAATTAAACTTTAACCTGAAAATGAAGTTTTCATCTGGAATTTTTAAGAAATTGCCTTTATTCGCTTTTGGCGCTTTTATCGTTTTTGTGCCTTTGAGTGATAAAATTGAAAGTTACCTTTACTTTATCTGAAAGTCATGAAAAAGTTTCGTCACAAATGAATCGTTTATAAAAGTTGAATTTATCTTTAACGTTGTAACATTTTCTTTATATTTTATATCATTTATTTTAAGGGATTTTAAATTTATCTTTGAATTGTACTCTGACATTTTCCCCTTATTTATTATGGGGAAAACTTGGTTAATAAATACGCGACTCCCGGGAAATGGGCCATAGGTTAAGATGGACTCCGCCAAATACAACCCCACTGGGTTCCGGCACTCAGAAAAAGGAAATTCTTCTCAACTATAATAAAATATATCTTTATTTCTTATACATGTATAAAATTCTCTTACCAGTGTTACATGTGATATAGTTAACCACCCAATATAATAAACCATAATATAAAAAGATGTTATCAGATAAATTTATTTTTAGGATCTTAACCATTTCTAAATATGTGTCAGTTTGACATGATATTGGGGATATTTTTCAAGGTATTTTTTGCGATACATACCTTTTTAAACAGATAAGTGTAACATGTGTAACATTCTTGCCGATACCATCTTATAATACCTCTAACATAGTTAGATCAACATTATCTCTACATGCAAAACGTTTGTATCTAGTGGTTTAGCCTATGGGTTGGACACTTCATTGTGCGAAGATTTCTTTTCATTTAACATAACATAAGATAAATAAATTTTCGGGTTGTCTGGCAGAAATCGCTTACAGCGATAAGACCGCCCTCTATACATGTTATTACTTGTAATAGCTCTTAGTTACTAATCCTGTATTTAGTGTGCAATATTTTTTCATTCATTCATTCATTCATCATATATGTAGGAACATTATATTGATGTCTAACGAATTACAAAATGCAACTGCAGTTGCCTTGAGATTAAAATATCCGAGCATTTAATGCTACCTATAATAAAAAAGATTGCCGCCGCTCACCGACCTTAGAATAGCACGAATTTGTAATTTTCTGAATTATTGTATGTATAAGAGTTTTGCTTTTATGAATGCATATCTAAAACACAGGGTCTCGTAAATTATTATAGTGTTCTCTTGGCACGAATATGAAACTTAGGTTTTGGAATAATTTATGAGTTCTTATAAGCTTCGATTGTTCGTTTTTAATACTTTAACGGTCTATAGATTTATAGAAATATCTGTTTTATTTCAAAAGCTCTACTTTTAAATAATATAGATATCAACTGTATATAAAAATATCAAATTAAAAATTGCAATACAGTAAGAGTATGTACTAAACTTTCATTGTAGGTACAATTTTAAACTATTGCATAGCTTTTATCTCAGACTTTGAGCGCGGCGACCGAATGTAAAAATTCCGTAACGAAAAAACCTAACACCCCCCACTCCAACCGGCACAGCGATGCGATGCTATGCAATAGCTTTACCGCGGTAGTCCTCGAGTGCCACACGTATTTTTAATATATTTTTACTAGTATCAGGATCTGATTATTTATTCACAGGCCAGCAAGCTAAAACCCCGAATCTACAAAATGATGTATAGCTAATAAAGTAGGTTTTGTATTTATGTTATGGAAGCCGTACCTCGACTCTTCAATTATAGGGCCTTTTTATGACCACCGAATTTTGAAATATACACTTATTATAGAGTGGAATATAGTCGTTACGTTTTTTATCTACATGCATATATATTTGCATCTAAATGTTGCGAAATACGCAAAAATGTCTGAAGAATTTATTAAATAATAATTTAATAGCGGCCATCTATGTATCTTCTTATATATAAAATTCTCGTGTCACAATGTTAGTCTGCATACTCCTCCGAAACGGGTGGACCGATTCTCATGAAATTTTCTGTGCATATCGGGTAAGTCTGAGAATCGGCCAACATCTATTTTTCATATGTACCACGGGCGAAGCCGGGGCGGGCCGCTAGTATACATATATTATATAGTATAAATGTTCCTAGTAATAGTAGTGTGAAAAAATATCATTGAAACTGTACGTTTTTTATCGATATCTATGCAAATTACAACCCTATTACGAATTTTCGTATACAATTGACATCCCTTATGCCTTCTCCCCTGGTAAAAGAAGGTCCAAAAGGTACTGTAAAATGTTAAAAAGTACATTAATCAGGCCCTTTGCAAATGCGTGCACGTCCCTAATTTGCATCCGTATTGTTTGATTCAATTTTACGGGGTTCCTTTGTTTTCCATTAATTTTTTATGACTGCATTATATAATTATGGTTAAAATAATAACAAAATTTAAGGCAACGTTGGAAAATGTAAATTCTTTATTTTGTATATTATGTGCATGATTTATTTTATGTGGTCAGTTTATTAAATATTTTATTAGTTAATTTTATGTACAACAATTTGAAAGTTATAAATATTATTTTTCATAGAAAAAGCGATCCAAAGTTGAAATTTTATTCATTTGCAATTCCCATTGCAATTGTATCCCTACAATTGCAGCCTTTTTTGACAATTTGAAAAAATAACGTTCACGTGATTGATAGTCAATTCCTGAAAAAGAAGTTCGTTTCATTTAGAACTTAGCGTGAAATTTAACGTTTAATCCATAAAATATATTTGTTAACATAAAAATATATATTGTAAATAAATATTAAGTATTTAAAACCAGGTTGAGGAACAAGACAAATAAAAATCAAAGTAAGTATCATTCCATTATTTTAATGTTATAATAATTACAAATTCCATATGAATCAAATGACCTTCTTTGGGTCAATATAAATCGTTCCCAATTCAGAAAATCAGGTTAAAGTGACTAAAACTAATTAATTAAACAAAATCCGAACCCGCGACCTTCGTCCCACATCACCCCACTAAGCCGAGATGGGAATCTGCGGTCTGCTATCTGAGGTATTAACACAAGATGTTAACAAACAGGCTTAAATGTTATCAAACTTCAATTAAACTGTATATAACTAGCTAGCTTTAGCCCGCAGCTTCGTTTATAGAAAGCAATTTCCTTCAGAATTCGATGTTTTACAGGCAAAATTAGCCTTTGTCATCTTCCTAAATAGCTCGAGATATAAAAATTACATAAATCGCTCCGTCGCTTCGCCTGCGTAATTAAATACAATTAATTCTCTTCAGAATTCGATGTTTCACAGTCAAAATTAGCCTAGGTCACTCTCTAGCTTCCTTCGCTCCGTCGCGAAAGATATAAAGACAAACAGAAAAAAATAATCACACAAACACACTTTCAAATTTCTTTCATTGTCAATTTTTCACGCAAGTCTGAATAGAGTATGTAGAGTTTTAAAATACTTCATAATAAGGCGAAAAGAAACAGAAAACATTTTCTGAATCGACACGAGCAAAGCTCAGGTACGTTAACTTTACCTTTACCACAAATACTACAAATCATACATAATATAATATTATACTAGTACAATGAATAAACTAGCTGAATTGTTCAAGATTAGTACCTATAGTTATTATTTCTTGAAGAAAAATAATAATATAACGTTTATATATTTAGAGAGCCATATCATGACGCTTAAAATAAGGTTCAGCAAAGGACGTGTAAATATTTTCAAATTTATTATATTTTCATTATTTAAATAGAATAAAGGTCAAAATAAAACACAAACTTACAATCTCTTATTTACTGCCACCTTTACACCAAGATAAAATCAACATTAATACAATCATAATTGGAAAAAGGTCAGAAAGGCCATGTTTTTACAGAAAATTTTTAATTATTTTTAATATCGCTAAAATACGAAATCTTTCATCACTATTGTGCCTTACAAACGTTATAACAAGCACTTAACCTAATGGATAAGTTACAAGAGAAATTTGCATCTAAAGTGTTAGTTAAACATTAATTCAAGACTAGACATTCATCTCGATTCCATTCTATAATTGTTCTTGTAACAAATGTATGATAATGTTTAGTATTTCCAGAGAACATCCTTGAAAAAAGCGTGTATGCCGAGCACACGTGTCAGAAGTGAAACTTCTTGGCAAGATTCAAAGAAACCAAATTGTCACCTTACTCCATAACGTGACGGTATTGCTATGACGCGACCTGGAAATTTTACTCTCAACGCGCCTTAATAAGTTTCACTTCCAAAATTTATTAATTTCTTCGTTTAAAATGTGCACATATAAAAAATAAAAATAAACCACCCTGTATAACAAAACAGTGCTACCATCCAGTTCTACCTAAATCCATCATGGGATTCACATTAATAGGCTGTCAAACGAAATGAAGAGCGAATAGTGCACAAACATCTACAGTTTCCAGAATCAATGTCGGTCTGTGGGATAATTACGTGAACAAAGCTTTGTGGATGTCATTTACAGCAACCGTAGACATTTGAAATGACTGCATGCACGCGTTATGTCGATACAGGGTGATTTTAAAACGTGATGCATATTAAAAAAAAGTATTTTTTCTGGATTCTGGGTTGGATAGTGTTGCTCGCCGGTCACCTGGCGGCGGCCAGCTTTACCTGTAATAAAAAAAAGATTACATATTAATACCTACAAAATAATCATAATTCTACTGGGATTAAATATTGTAAACAATTTTTTAATAACGATTGATTACGTAAAAATAATTAAGTGAATCTGTATTCTTTATGAATAATAATATCTACGAAGAGGTATACATACAAATCATTGAAATAATACGTATAATCTAAAACTACTGCACCATGAATAACATGATTTTGAAAAGTTATTCACCGCTAGTTTTGACTATATGGGCCAATCCGCGAGCAAGAAGCTAATTCCCAAATAAAACCTATTCGATCACCATTACTGAACATTATTGGTTAATATTTACATAATACCTTTCAGTCAAAAACTCTGAAGCTTCCAATCAATCCCCTCAGAACATGTATTGCACATAACCCGATAATGCTGAGAGCACTTAAATTAGTAACGAATCACTAAGGGCCTAAACGACCCTGCGGTCAACACCACCCTTGTTAGGGTTAATTGGAGTGGTTTGAGAACTGATTGAATATGTTTTACGATAATCTTTATGTGTAAGATTTTAGTGTTTCAATACATTTAAATGTAGGTGAAGGTTGTGATTTCAAAGTTTGTAAGAAGAAGATTTGCAGCTCTGCAGTGAAAGCAGAGTCTTTAACTGTAAAATGCTGAGCGGCATTCTTTTTAGCTTGTAGGTTGTTAATTAAGTAGTTTGTAAGTACATAAATTGTTAATTTATAAAGTAACCTACTTGCTAATAAAATTATTATTATTAAATTATTGTTATGAGTGACGGTTATTAATGTAGGTAATTACTGTAGCTATTTATTTTGGATCCAATTTTAGTGATTAAATTTTTTCACCATACCTACCTATTTTTTTTTATTGTTACTCTGTTACATTCAGGTACACCGTCAGTTGCCAATTTTAACCTTTGGAACGAATGAATGAATATTTAAAGTATGCAATGATAATAATTTGTAGGGCAATAAACTATATTATCTGAAATTTGATCTAAAAAAATGGCTGAAGTCGGTTTAATTAACGTATTTATTACGCATTTCTCATTTTGCAACACAGTATGTATACTTTTATACAAATTACGCATATTGCTAAAAGCATCTTTCAAGAACTAAATGAAAATATAGGAGAGCGCAACATTTACATAAATAATAATACTTTAATGCTCTAAGTCTAAAATAATAACCAAGTAATCTATTCCAATGGTACGGGAGCCAGGTGCAAATTTGGTTAATTATTTCCTCTCAAGAGATAATTCGTCAGACGCCTCAGAGTATAGTATTATAAAGCCTCCTGAACGTCAGCTGGCGCTCGGTTGGGGGGGTGAGCGGTTGTAGCCTCCTACGCACGTAGGAAAAAAAATACATTCATTCATTCATTTCCTCTCAGATAAAAATTTGTCAAATTGTAGCTAACCCAATATCTCAACGAAAAAAAATAATCAGCTGGTTACAACATGGTGTAATATACGTCAGCTGGTGTCTCGAACATGAAAGTTAAATTTAAAGAAAAATTTATTTTCCGTGATTTCCTCTCAAACAAAAATTTACCTGATGATAGCTTATATGTAACTGTGGATAAATATATAGGTCAGCTGGCTGTATCTTGGTGGAAAAACCGTCAGCTGATACGGGAGGCTACAACCGCTCTTCCCCCCAACCGAGCTCCAGCTGACGTTCACGAGGCTTCATAATACTATACTTTGATGCATTTTACTAATTACCGCTTGAGAGGAACTTGGTCATAAAATCTGTTCCTGGCTCCCGTACCACAAGCATCACATTGGAAGCTTCATTAAATTTTCGACTTGTCAAAGCGATAGATTTAAATTGCACGCCTCATAAGCGAAGCGTTGAGGTGGGTACTACTG
>CAJQZN010028593.1:0-11116 GCA_907164685.1 Colias eurytheme | reverse complement strand
GCAGACTCGATCGCACAAAAAGTGTGCCGTCTGCGCAGGGCCTAAAAGATCAGGAAAGAATGCTCTTGCTCTAGCTTTATGTTCGTTTGATGTAAATACACCTTTACATTATGAAACAAATTTACATGGAATAAAATAAAAAGAAATTGATAGGAATGATTCAATAGATGAACTGAAAGTTTTACTTTGCTAATTTTGGCGTAATTGTAATGTGGTGACGGTAGGTGACCTTTTAAGGTGCTCAAGTAAGACGTGGTTGTTGACGTAGAAAGTACGTACATATTAAAATAACTATAATACTTCTAAATGCCGTATTCAAAATATTTTTGAATTGAAACTTCTGTAGGCGCGTTGAGAGTAAAATTTCAAAGTCGCGTCATGGCAATAACGTCACGTCGTGGAGTAAGGCGACAATTTTGATATCTTTGAATCTTGCCAAAGAAGTCTCACTTCTGACACGAGTGCTCTGCACACACTCTCTTTCCTTCTTCTTCATAAATAGACGTAAAATTTAAGTGTCTAAGTTTTTTTAAAGTGAATAGTTGCTATTGTATATGAATTGATCGCATTTATAACTACAAGACAATTATCTGTGTTCAATGTAAAATTAGTATTAAATTATTTATTAAATTTAATCAAATGATATGTCTGAATGAACAATAGTTACTTATTAAGTATTTTCAGATCTACTTCAATACAATTTAATAATAATAATCACAATTCAAAACATGGGCGTAGTATATAAGATATTATTATAATGTACATATATTGGGTTGATGTTTTCTGAATATTAAAGACTACCCAGAGGTTTTTCAGACATTTACCTATCTTAACCTATCTTATTATGTACTACGTCCATTAGGTATACATATTTTAAAGATTTTAAATCAGGTTCTCGTATAAACATAGCTTTTAGAATTCTCTATCATTTTAATACGATTAACATTTACACGATAATAATATTACGACTGATGTTTATCCATACGTTCTCTATTATTCATATGCATGCATTTTTTCATTGCACAATTCTGGATAAAAGTTCTTGAAAATATGTACTCATTTTGTAAGTGTAATTCTCAATATACTCTACTATACATTTTATATTAATTGCTTAGTTACTAAGCATATTTAACCAATTTAAGGAACTACCTAATAGAATTTTATTATGTAATTACGTAATAATGCTACAATTGTTGCCAAAATGTTTCCACTTCAGCGTAAGTTAAGAATAGGTAATAAGGCCGCCTTCCCTTAAGACATTTAGACCTGTAGGGTTATCATGACGTCTTTTAGTAGTATTTTTTCCGCTATGGGAATTTTAATGGCGCTAGACGACTTTATAGAGCTGTCATTTTTCTATACTGGAAATAATACTGCTTTAACACATCATGGTATGGGGGGAGTCCTTTTCTATTGTATGACTGTTTTTTTATGTACATACCAGAAGTTATAATTTATATGAATATTGTAATTACATGTAGTGTAAGAGACTTCCCATGGAATGGGAATGACGTTGCTTGTTAATTTATTTTGTAATCTCTCGAGGCTTCTGACATGTCGCATTTGTAAATATGATTGTGCCCTGTTTATTTACGAACTGTGATAGGAAAGTTATAGTCAATAGACTTAGTGATATTTTGAATATTGATAAGTAAAGTGGTCTTTACTGAAAGTTGGCTGGTATGAGGGTCGAATATACAATTAAGTTGGACCAGCAAAAACAATTGGATATTTCAGGCAATTGCATGATTTGATTGACCTCGTTTTGAAAATGGAAAAATGTCGCCGATATCCTTTAATCTTAATACTACTAAACTCTACAACGTCAGTAATTTTTTAAGATTGCAAAAAATATAATTGTCATATCTTATATTGTAATTATTACTTATGTCTCAATGTATGCCTATAACTAAATTATTTATAAATGTTTAAAAATATAGAAATATTGTCATTTTAAAACTATGGTTTATTTTACTCAATCAAAATTGATCCGAATGAATAAACAATTTTGTAAATTTAGTTTCTGTAGTATTATTATAAGTATAATAAACGATATAAAATTACTAAAATTGTATTTTATTCAACCCCTTTCCCCTTAATCTAATAATAATATATTAGCATCACGTGTACGTAATAATGTATCGAAGTGATCGATAATCAAGTATTATAGTGACTGATTGAACCAGAGAGTATGAACTGATGAAAACATTAAACGAGGCTTAAAGATAAATACAGACGAATCAACAGATAGACAGCATTACGCATCGTATTCATATTTTTAGCGGAGATAACACTCAGTGATCATGTAATACTTATCCAACGGTATAAGAATTTTTGAAACGAACTCCTCAGCGATATTATTAATGCGAAATAAAGTCTAGGTTAATCTCTTATTTATGCCTAAAGTACTGAACCGATTTTTTTATGAGATTAAAACAAAGGACGGGAACTATGGGTTTTCATTTGTGGTTTTATCCGTCGGAGGTAAGCATAGATTTAGATACGAATGATTATTATTTACATAAGATTTGATAAGGAGGAACTGAATTAAAACCTTCAACATGTTATGAAATTTTGTACTGTAAATTAAAGCTATGTTTGGTTTGTTTGGTTATAGAGGGAAGCCGCCAGATCTATAGGTACACAACACATTTTTTTTTATTGAAGTAAAACTTCTTTAAAAGTGCGTTGAGAGTAAAATAATTTGGAAAATCCAAAAGTGCACGCCTCATAATTTTTTTTTAATAAATATTTATTAATTATTATTTTTGTTTATTTAATAACAATTAAACCACATCGAATCAGACCCTGAAAAATGAAAGGGTTCTATTCCTGAGCATACTCAAGCGTAAGAGAAAAAAAAAGACTCGATTAGTAAAGTATTTCGGTCGCTATCGTGTTAACAACACAGAGCAAGTAATATAGTAAGAGACGGCACTCAGTACTTCGATTTCGAGCTCACGCACACATATGCATGTATTACTTAGGTCAAATCTTAAATTATAAACAGACGTTCGAACTGGTGCGACCGGACCACCGTACTCGTGCGGTGCGATCGACTCGCCACACGACCGCACCGCACCTAGGGTTGCCAGTATTTGATTTAAGGGTTAACAGCATCAAAAATACGAGTTTTAGTTATTTTTTACGGGAGATAATTAAAACAGCAATGTTAAATAGAGAAAATTTATTTTTGGCATTTATATTTGCTGTTGGAAGAAACAGCTTTTAATAGCTCTTCATTTTCTAAAGCGAATGTATAAAAATCTTTGCACGATAATTTAAAATTACAATTAATTTGCAGCTTCGCCTTTACAGTTTCAATATTCTATCGGTTTCGGCTATCCGTCCAGGCATTGCCGCACAAAGAAAATATTCTTTGTTTAAAAATTACGATTAAATTTACGGTTTTAAAAAAAAACTCTTAAAATATTGGAATTTTCGCGGCCAACTGAGCTAAATAAATTCGTATAAAAAAATAGATACACTAGCGACTAGATAATTTATTACGTTGCTAATATATGAAGTGATTAAAGGCGCAAATTATCCCTTTTTGATATTTTCGATATTGTCGATAGAGGCGAAAGTATTGTAATTTTTACTGATTTTCGTTTTTATTTTTTTATATTATATGCAGGCGTTAGTAGAAGCTCTGTTTAGTACCAAAAGAAACCTTGAACCTTTCTACATGTGACAAAAATATCACATTCTAGCCACGAAGTTATTACGAGATATAGATTTTCAAAGAATGTCAGTTTCAAATTATATATATCATCTATCTATTACCAAGTTTTTGTTTATGTTTTAGTCGTTAGTTATAGTCATAGAAATCTAAATAACAAGACACATAGAAGTGCTAAAATGTCATAATTCGTATGAAAACCGCTGTCGCCAAAATCAACACATTCAAACCGAAAGCTAAACAGTACACACAAGTAAACTATGCCTTTTATTGGACAGCTTGATTTTAGTGAAAACTAACTTATCTATTAAATTAAGCTTTTGAATATGTATCCTAACGCACGAATTTACGGTTTATTTTAGAATAACATCCCTAAGTATATGAGACTTTTTGCTCCAATACGAACAAACGTGATAATAAGAATGGTCGACTGTGTCATTCATTGTTATTTCGATTACTATGGTGACGCTCGTAATACTTGTAAATATTCTATAATTTTAAGGAAAAACGGCATTATTTCTAAAAAAAAATATTTTCCGATGAAATATTATTCCTTTACAAGTATAATTACAACTTGTGGAAGAATTTCCGCAATGGGAATTGCTGAAACACACCATGTATACACTCATACGTCTCCAGAGCAACTGAACAGTGACGAATGCACTGGTGTTGTGCAAATCACCTGAGTGGCGACAAGGTCACGCACGCTTACGACTTCTAGTGTCTTGTTATTTAGATTTCTATGGTTATAGTCGATATTTCAATATATTATTATATGTAGGTAAAAGGTTAATTTATTACAATCTTTATATGTAATAAATTAACTGAACAAAAAAAAATATCTTAGGTTTATAAGACAATTCAATAATATCAAATTAATACAAATTAATCTCCTTTTTTTGTGAATATTTCGAGCATTGATCATAGTAATCTCATTAAAAGTCAAACCGAATTCTTTGAAAATCTATTTCTCGTAATAAATTCGTGGTTAGAATGTTGTATTTTTTTCACATGTAGACCTCAGTTCAAGGCTTCTTTTGGTACAAGTACAAGTTACAACCATTGAAAAGAAGAAAACGAAGAGAAAAGAATGGGCAAAATTATATTTAAAAGACAGGGATTCATTCAGACATATGCAGTCATATCATAAATCTTTGTAGAGTTCTAAAATTTATATTATTAATCTTTTTTCAGTATTAGCCACGTCTACCGACGCCATCACCATTGATAACGATCGACCGACGTCCGTTTTGTTTGGCGGTAGAACTGTGACTAAAGCTGTAATAAGTATATAGTCTATGACTAATGCGCTGTCCGGTGCGATCGCCCGTCCACACGCGCGAATTTGGTACGGTCCGCACCAAGTTCGGATGAAAAAACCATCGAACCAACCGTACCGTCAATAATAATAATTATGTCCGGCGGACCACTGTACACACGATCGAATATGGTCCGGAGCGCACCAAGGTCACGGTGCGGTCCGTACCAAATTCGAACGTCTGTTTATAACTTTATATACCAACCTATGAAAAGTTTACGTCAAACATGACCCACATTGCTGCCAACATTTAAAAAGTAGAAGTTGCTAGTGATGTCTCTTTATGAGTGCTAGTATCGATAAAACTTCATATCGATATCGATAAAATTATCGATGCTGGGTAACAACACTACTAATTCTTATCCATATATTCAAATTTATAGGAAATTGAAAATAAAACAACAATGTAGATCAATAAGTTTATTATAATATTAATTATATAATAACATTTTTATATAATATTAAAACTCACTATTGTCAGCAATTGAATATTACTGAATATCTTTATTTAGGCATGTAGGACTGAATTCGGCTTAAATATTATGTGAATACAACTAGATTCACATTTTATACTTTTCCTTGAAATATTTTGCGGGATTTCTATTAAATCTCGTTCTAAATTTCGATACCAATATATCGTTGCCGTTCGGATCGCCATATTGGAATTGTATATGAAGAAGCCGTTGTTTTCTTTGGACATAATAATATCTCCTCCAATTGATTCTACAGCCAGAACATGACGTGTTAGAGACGTTTTCTCATAAATTGTTATGTAATTATTATGTTTTATCTTCCTTATAGAACAGTCATTGGGTACATATTGCAAATATTTAGCACAATTCAGTTATTACACACAAAGATTTTAACATTGTTTACACAATATAACACTGTTTCTTCTTTTTTCACTTTTGGCAGAAATATTACAAATTAAAAAATGTACCTACTGTACATTAACTGAGTAGGTAAATAACAAAATTTACGATATACGAAGAACAAACTTTGTTTAACATCCACCAAAACAATAAAATAAAACGCCATTTTGAATTCAAATTTCAAACAACAAATCAACATCAAGACGTTGTCTATGCTTAAGTCTTAACCATTGACAAGAAATTGAAGAAAGAAAGAAATAATTTATTAATGTACTAGCTTAAAATTAAAATATACAAAAATAGGGTTTAAAAAAAAGAAGAAATAATAATAAATAATTAAAAATAAAATATTAATCTTTTATTATATGATTACATAGGAGAGGCCAACATTAGAAATATTTTTATTTTTTCTAAATGTTGGCAAGCCAGACTTGACCTTAGGTCTTGGAAAAGTACAAAATAATTTGAACTCTATGTCAATTGTATGAAGTTTAAAATTGCTTGATAATGGAAGCCTAACCAAAACGATGTTCTTAGTGTCGACCCACTGGTTAACAAGAAAAAGGATCCGCACATACAGACACACGGACGTCCAAGACAGAACTTTTTTAAACTGTTTTTTAACTAGTTTAAATAACAAAAATGACATCAAAAATATCATGAACGTTAAAAATAGTGTTTTTTCTTAATATGTGTGTATATGTATTATCTTACAAGTGCAATGTATGATACATAAAGACATTTTAAGTTTGAAAAATCAGATGTTTTGCGCGAAGTGACAGTAGTACCCACCTCAACGCTTCGCTTATGAGGCGTGCAATTTCAAGGTCGCGCCATGGTAATACCTTCACATCATAGAGTAAGGCGACGATTTTGGTATCTTGCCAAAGAAGTTTCACTTCTGACACGTGTGCTCGACACACACGCTCTTTTTTATTAATTATAACTGGAGCAAAAGAACTGAATTCTAATAACTATTCAAATAATTTGTGCTTAGGGTACTGACTGGTGTCTGACTTATATGAAAGATACGATGATACGATATAGAATAGATTGAAAAAGGACGAAGAACGTTTATATTAGCTGCTTTAGCTGTTATTAAATTTTAATAACATCTACATAATATAAACGTTCTTCGTCCTATTTTCCTTTTTATTTATTCCTTATTCCTCAATCCTCGTGTATATTTAATATAGCCCGACCAAACAGAATTGATATGAACTGTAGGTACATTTTCGCACAAGTTGAAAATTTTACAGAACCATGCAGGATACTAGTAGTATCCTGCATGGTTCTGTAAAATCCTGTAGAGTGTAGGTAGTATCATACTACCTACACTCTACACTCTATTGGAAAGCCCCCGTTGAATTTTTTGGTCTATGCAAAAAGTAAAACATACGGTTGGATAGATATGAATACAACTGTGGTGAAAATTCATTCATACATTTTATTTATTCTTCCTATTGATTTTTCAAGATAATCATGGTTTAAAATTTTGGATATTTCTTGAAAACATGATAATCGTACAAATATGATATTTGTTTGTATTGTATTAATGATATTGTAATAAAAATATTCTACATATATGTAACTTTGAGTATTAAATTAAGTCATACCTAGTTGAAATGCGTCAATTCCCATTTCCCTAGTTGAAATGCGTTTTGTGGTTTTGACGTGATTCATGAGTAAGTTACAAACACAAATAAATTGAGTTACATGTATATCGTTTATGTGCTGATTTTTATATTTGATAACAATTTAAGCCGAGTAAAGCCTAGCGGCTTCTTCGCCCTGGGCGTTCATTATAAGAAAAGAATTTCAGTCACTTAGTGCATGAAGGCGGACCAAAGCAGTTCAGTTGTCATTTTAATTTATGAACTAGTTACGTCCCGCGATTTCACCAGCGTAAATAGGTTATTTATTTTAATCCATATATTTGTGTGGGACTATGAGCATTAGCAGTAGCCTAAATTTTTCCAATTATTACATTAGCTATCTGTCAGAGAAAGTTCCTTCAAAAGCGGTCTAGCTGTTCCAGAGATTAGTCGGAACAAACAGACAAAAAATGTAAAAATTACTATTTTTGTATATGTACCGTGCGTATGCATTTAGTACAAAACGGTTATTTTAATACAATTATAAACAGATACTCCAATTTTATTATAGGTATAGATTTATATGAATGATAAAAAGTCTAATATTATATTAATGTGCAACTGTCTTTTACGCTTTCTCGACTGAGGACCGATTTATATGAGATATGAACTGAAAATAGCTGAAGATGGGGTCCAATGTGAGCCACTTAGAAAAAAATCAACTTCTAACCAGTTGTTAACTTTCGGTGCTAACACGGATAATATTATGACTAGATAACTATGTCGTGGGTTCGTTCATGAGACACAGCAAGAAGTATAATAAACCACGTCTAAAACTTAGAATTAATCATGCGATTTCAATATTACTGGAGAGTTGTATTCTCTTATAACGATTTATTTGTGACCAAAATCATTGAAATTTGACATCTATAAACAACTGACTCGTTTATTCTTATATGTGCTATAATAGTGTGGGGTGAAGGTGTTAATCTTAAGGAAAGTTAGGATATAAAATAAAACAAGATAATTAAATATAATCATTTATTATTTCATACATGATTGCACATCAGTCATAGCGACAACAAGGCGTGCCTTATTTTGGAAATAAATAACGCTCTGTCATGATATGTTCCCTAGGCTGGCATCTGATTCTGTTATATTATGTGAACAAATGTGGTTTACTCTGAAAGCTCTTGTGTTACATCACATTACGGGACAGCAAAGACTTGTAATCTGATGTTTGATTACATTTAACAAAGAGTGGCCATCTGCATAACGAAAACGATAACTTTAACTTTACAGCGAACCATCAAACTGTGCACTATAAGGCCAGAATAACACAAACAAATAAAACACCAAACCGAAAGACGATGCAGTGGGAACAATCATGCGAGTTGTCGATTACGTAAATCATGTAACGATACAATAAGTAGCGGGCATGTCATATACTTTGATTTAAATAATAAAGTAATAATTTTTCTCTATGATAAAAATAATATCTATGCCTAGGCAAAATAAGTGATCTAAACGTATATATATAAACTGTATAAAGAAAATAATATTTGGTTAATCGCTCTACGACCACCACCGGCGGGCAGCAGACACCGAGCGCAACCGCTCTGTAGCGCACGAGCGCGCAGTCAACTCGACCTTAACTAGTAACAATAAATAAGTGTACAAATTACATGTCAAAGTGTATACATACCAATAATATAAGAATAATACTAACAACGCGATAGAAAAAAACTGTATAAACTGGACGTAAATTGATTAACATGAAATAACTTCAAGAAAATGATCGTGTGTACATCCGTGACTAGATACAAACAATACATTCACGATGTCTGCTGCTAAGCTATATAAAATAATACTTGAAAAAAAAATAATACTAAGTCTAATATTGGTAAGTTCGTCGTTAAGTACACGAAGATCTATCGTAAAAGCTAATGAGTTACATACTATAAACAATAAATGCAAGGGCATGGTCCTCGCGTCGCGGGCGACTATAATCGTCACCGCTAACACTTTTGAGCTACGCAAATAAATTATGCTACGAGAGTCAATATTGCAAAACATTCACTACTTCTCCGAGAACATTAAACTACGAAGTATACTTGAAGGTTAATGTAACAACTAGCTCTAAGCCTACACCAGTAAGACTACGGGCGAGCGCCCTCTACGTGGAACGGTTCACTAGCCTAAAAAAGACTCTAGGAGATAAAAACTACGCCACCGAACTACACGTATCCCTAACACGGAAAGCTGCACTATCGATCGCATCCAACAACGTAAACAATAAAAATCGTAACACTTTTTAATAAATATTTTGTAAATTTTGTCTTATTAAATAGAACGCCGGCGGACCCCCGTGAGCAAAATTGAGCAACACCGAATCCTGAAGACTTTTCATATTTAATACGAATTAGTACGTAGATAGGAGATAAACGAAAGAAACAGGGCTATATGTGCGGGGGCCCGGGCGGGTTGGACGCAGGTGGGACGGCTGCGGACACTAACGGAAACACTACGCATACAACTAGAACAAGATGGACGAAAGTAGACGCCGGAGGGCCACAAACACAACAAACGTATCAACTAGAACAGATTACATAGTCTTTTTGCGCACAATGGATGGAAGTCGATTTATTTCATTTTCTCTTTTTTGATTTCATCGTGGACGTTCTGAATACTCGTAAACGATTAGAGGTCTCTATATGTACACATATACCGCTCTTATAAATATGTATAATAATAAAAAATAACGTCGCGCGGTCCGCTTCTTTAGGTGGAACGCGATAAATAGAAAACTTCATTAAAATTCGCTGACCGATCCCGGTCGCGGTATAACGGCGAATAAATTCATTCGAGTAATAAAATACACCGATCGCGATACAAAAATAGTCGTCGAGCGTATAGAATTTGCGGGGCAAAATATATTTAGGGGTAATTCGATATGAAAATATTGGGCAAGGACAGGACGCGTGAGCGACAAGCTAACGTTCGCCGCCCGCCGGCCGGCAACGCGCGTCAGAACTTTTTAGAGTACACATTTTTCATTTTTTTTGTATGTTTTTTCTAATGAATAACATTCGTCTAAGCGTAAACTAGTATAATAAGTAAAATGTTGGATCTGACGCACGTTAACCCTAAGGCGGGGGCTCACAGTGGGCAGGCGGGCGGCGAGTCTCACTCTCGCGGGGCGGCGCGGCTGCACAGTTTGACGGTTCCTTATCGCTCTCGCCGCGGCGCCCCGCGGGCCGGCCCGCCTCTTACATTTAAGATTAGGTTAGATTTTATAAAACGTACAAATAATTTACTCTAGAACGACAGTAAAAAAGTCCACCGGTCGGTAGCCGACCGTCCGTAACGTGTAGTATAGAAGTATAAATTCGTTGCGCGCCGGCCTCGTGCGGGCACACGGGCGGGCGCGGGCGCACACCGCTCGCTCTAGCGCGATACGCGGCTTGGCACTAACACTCGAACTCCCGGACAATTAGAGCACAAACTGCGTCAGTTAAAAAGTCTCACAACGCAATTGTTGAAGTGAAAACTCCTTTAGCGGCGTTGAGCACTTTTTCTGTAATGGGTATAAAATCTTAAACTCGCGTCAGGACACGTGACCTGATCGAAAAAGCGTAAGACGGATACC
>CAJQZN010028579.1:0-11259 GCA_907164685.1 Colias eurytheme | reverse complement strand
ACAGTAGTACCCACCTCAACGCTTCGCTTATGAGGCGTGCAAAAGTACATCCATACAAATTCAAGAAGCTACATAGTTTCCTTAAATACTTCACACAAATCATCGACAACCCTGCCTTCCCCACGCGTGAGAGATTACCTCCACTGTTTGCACAGTTTGAAATCTAAATGGACGCATCACTCCGAGCCAGCATACCCCATACTATGGGAGAGCGTGAAACCCTCACTCTTCTCACTGTACCTACTGGTCAAGGAAGCGTAATGATTAAATAGTTTTGTCTTAATCTGTCTTATCTATCAGATATATTCAACGGGAGCCCTACAGAAGCACAATAATGTAGTTTTCTTTAGTATCTATACTCATATTATGAAGCTGAAGAGTTTGTTTCTTTGTTTGTTTGAATGCGCTAATCTCGGGAACTACTGGTCCGATTTGAAATATTCTACAGAAGGAAGGCTACAGACTCTTTAGACACAGATAACAAAGACTTTTAGTAATAATTTCTACTTTAAAGTCTTTCTTTCAGAGATATTCAACCTGAGATAGCAACCTGCATAGGCACAATACTGGTGTTTTCTGAAATATAAACAAAAATTACGTGAGTATTACCAGGGCAATAAACTACGAGGATGCCTCTCTGTCCCTCTTTCAATTCAAAGTTACTGAAGGAATAAATCTGATTCAGTGTGCAGATAAATTGTGGAAGGATAATAAAATTATTACATTTTCCTAGACATTTTTAAAACACTTTTTTATCGGTAATCATGTATCATTCTGCGTCACAAGTAGATTAAGCATAACATGTGTCATCTGATAGTATGTACCGTCAGAATAACCTTAAAAGTAAAAACCACTTCATTACTAAATTATTTGTATTTATTTATGTGAATAATACACTTGTTAGATAGATTATTACGAATGGATAAGGATATATTATTATACTAAACTAATATTATAAATGCGAAAGTAACTCTGTCTGTCTGTCTGTCTGTTACGCTTTTCCGCTTAAATCTCTCAACCGATTTTGATGAAATTTGGCACAGACAATCTTTAGACCCTGAGAAAGAACATAGGCTACCTTTTATCGCGAAAAAACACCATGCGGGCGAAGCCGCGGGCGGAAGCTAGTCATATATAATACATATAACTTATTTATAAACTTAGACGTCTACCCACATGTTAATTACTCATGCTATACCATAGACTATAGAGTAAACAGGTAAAGTGAAATTAAAATCAATTTATTATCCATCCTAACCACAGATCCTAACTAACTAGGTTAAATAAATACCATAAGTAATCAAGAGATTATAAGAAGCATAAGATTTTGTTCTTTTTTATTTAGATTTCGATTTCTTCTCTAATCCAACATTCATTTACAATCATACATGGAACAATTTTCTTGAAGTAGGTTAGCCTTATGTGTCCTGTCAGATCGAGGACCCCCACCCCCAGGACTCCTCGGTTCTATTGCAGATGGCAAAATACTAAAATACTAAATAGTAATTACGTGAGTACTACACTAACACGATAAAAATGTTCCAAGTTATCAGGATAAGCATTACCTAGTAAATTATTTTATCTGTGGTTTTACCCAGTTTTTCGCGTTCCAAATTCACCCAATTTCCTCAACCATAACATTACCGCCATCCCAATGCAATTGAAAGGCTCACGACTGCTCTCAAAACGGTGCACGTGCGTAGCACTGTCACAGAATGGTTGCTCAAACTTAAACTGTTATAGACGTGCTCGGTGCTATTATACATAACCTTATTTGTATAAGGAACAGAGGAAACAACAGAAACTTAGGAACTTGGATAAAGAAATAATATCAAGCTCTTTGCCATAATGATTATATGAAAACTTTAATATGTAAAAATTGACATGATTTAAAAGAGCAACTACAGATTTTTTTCCTGGATGTTCTCTGTGAATACTACCTACCTTCCGAACTTGTGCAAAAGTGCTTCTTGAAGAAGTCTAGTTGAAAAAATAAATATTTAGTTTTTAATCAAATTTTCCGCGGGAATTCCGTTTTACATTTGAAATTTATGGAGCCATGGATAAACAATAGTGACCTGATTGAACTAAAACAATCTGCTAAACAAACAAAAATATTATGTTTAGTTCTGTATTGTGATCGAGAAGTATCTAAACAGTCGGATTCCGGTCAAACAATGGTCTTATATAAGCAGACTAGATGTTGAACGTGACTTCTTTTGAAAAGAAATTAATTCTTATATAATTTTGAATCATTTTGCTAGTGCTAGGAATCTATTTACTGTGCTAAGAGCCAGTTTCTCGGCTTGCTGAAAAAGTCACTGACTAGCGTATTCACAGATCATCTCTATGAGCGTATTAGACACTTTTTGTCACAATTTTCTTCCACTCTTACAGAACAGAACATATTCAGTTTGGAATGTACAGTGTTGCGTTCCTGAATATTATGAACTGGTGGAACCGATGGGAGATTATACAAAATGACTTGCAGCTACAGGATCTCAAGCCACGATCGAAAAGCTAATATAATATGCTTATAACATGAATAAAAAATTCTTTAATCATTTTAAAATAAGTAAGTAGGTACATGACGTATCTACTAACCTTCTAAAATCTAACTAAAAGCAGGTATTAAGCTCAGCCTATATTTTTTACCTTACCAAATACGTATCTTTATCTTAATACATTATGTAGCGAGAGACAACCAGAAATGTTTATTTTTTTTAAATATAAATGGACTATGGCAATAGAAACTTTAAAAAAAGAATGTCAAGTCACAGACAATTCGTATTTGGTTTATTCATTAGCATTTTAATTTCACTTTCTATATTTGTTTTGGACTGGTATAGCCTATTTGCTGAAATTGGCCATTAACATTTTATAGCGAATCATTCCTTACGTAAACATCTGTTGGCGTCACAATAGATAAATTTAATTGTAGATACATATAAAGCACAGAATAATTGTACTTATTATAACATTTATTGCGAAAATGCTTTTTGTATGAAACCGATTTTTCCAAAAAAGTAATGATTTTCAATAGTTCATTCGCAAATTCTTGCATTAAATGTAGGTAGCTTATTTCATTTACCATCTTTTTTTGACTGTTGTTACAATACGGTAATTTCATTTTATTCCTTTGGTAACTATGAGCCGTATGAGGTAACAAACTGATAAATTTGGCTTTATTCTTTTGTATACGTAGTATATTATTTCTAGTCTGTGGTTTATCTAATCTGCATAGATTATAATCATGCGCAGACAATTATAAATTAAAATATTAACGGTATTATTGAACGAAATTACTTTTTAATTTAAAGATATTTTCTTAGCTTTGATACAAGTTTTATTTCATAGTTTGGTAATAAAAGGATACACAGCACTGTTATTTCAACCTTATTTAAATTATTAAAACTCCGTGTTAATGATTTTTATGGTTAAATTATTTAAATTAACGTCTTAAAATTTTATTACTTTTAATTGATGTTAATTATATTTTATTACTTTGAATATATTTTAAGTAAATAATTATTACAGAAGAGCCGCAGTGCTAAATGTAATTTTCATAATGAATAAGTTTATTCCTGGGTTAAATTTTAATTTCATTTTATATTAAAATAAATAAACGGCTTTTTTCTTAATATTTTAAATAACATTTTTAATAAAAATGCAATAAGAATAAATAATACATTATTATAATTATCTAAACAACAAAACACAAACACGTTTCATACACGCTCTCAAGTAGTTAGATATTTGTAACAATAGTTTTTAATAATTAATTACATATTCGACCTTATTTGTTTCAACATTGAGTGCATTGATATAATGCAATAAGCATAAAACGAAGATTCACACCTACTTCTAAATCTTAGTATTTTAGTCAATTTTATTCTAAAATTTTCTAATTTTTACATGAAACTAGCAAACCGGGCGAACTCCGTTTTTCCACCAGAGATACCTTTTCTTTGCTTTAAACCTCACGGAGCCCGAGACCTTTCCAACGAATGCAAAAAGGTGGAAATCAGTTCGTGCGTTCTGGAGTTATTGCGTTAGGAAGGAAATTCGACTTATTTTTATATACTAGAGTATCCTTTACATACAAGATGTAGATTTCTTGTAAAAGATTAGCGGAAAAACTATACAGAACCGATTTAGCTCGGACTTATGTCTTATTTTCATTCTATTAAAACGTAAGCGAATACTGAATACACAGGAAGAAACCAGTAAAAAACAGATTATCCATACTGACCTGTTTATATACAACATTTTCTTCAATTAAATCATTTTGCATACAATTACGCGACAAAGCTTCCGTCAAGAAAATCATTTCCCACGGCGATACGATCGGCCATTTCACATGCGTTTTGCGACAAATGTAAACGTTTCTTATTACTAAATAAATATATAAGTACATAATAGCTTTGTAAGTTACAGAAGAGGTGCTACAGCCAGGTCCAGGATTCAAAGGTAAGTGCATAGAACCTACCGCTTTGGAATGTTTTAAGAAGTAGATTTATGATATAACATAAGAATATGGTGTGTGTGTGTGTGTTATGTGTGATTGAAGATTGTGTATTTTTTTTAATAATGAAATTAATAGACGAAGTTTACAGATTTTACAATGGTCAAGACTCAAGTAACGAGCATCCAACTAAAAGGAATCTGCAAAGCATGTATACCTAAGTATACTATATCATCTAAAAAACTTTAAAAATTAAACCACCATACCCATCAATTAAAAAACTGCGATGCTCTATGCTCTTTTGTCCCTTATGATAATCGATATTAAAGATCGTAATGATAAAATTAGATAATGACATGCAAGAGGCACTTCAAACAATAACGAAATGAAGCAGGTGACACGTGCGCTGCTTTTTTAGCCCACCCTTGAGTTTGTTTTTGCTTATAAAAACCTGTACGTAACGTATGGTCAGATAGGTCCTAACTTTCAGAAGATCGATGCTATCTGGCTCCTCACCAAGCAGCCTTTTAATATTGGAGAGTACAATATTTATTTCTATACCTACATAGTGTTGTAATATTTAATATCTGCCCTAAGCATTAATTTTTTTACATAAGTAAGTATATTGCTAACTGAACTCACATTAATTTGAAAATTGAGAGCCTTATTGTCTATGCTTACCATAGGTTTAAAAAACATGATGTTTCAAAAACCGAATGCTATTTTTTTTTTCATATCAGGCACCAAGGCACCTGTGCGTGACAGACTGTCACTTATCTGTCTCGTTGGAAGCCCATCTTCTGCTCGAGTGGCGCTTCCTGCGACAGATGGCGGCACGTGCGCACGCCACAGATGAACAATAAAAAATATAAAAAAAAAAATGTAGATACTTTGAATTTTGCACGGCTAATAAAGCATGAATGAACATGAACAATTTTGGCTGTAGACTCAAGCTTATTTTGACTTCACAGCTTTGAAAATAATTGATTATATTAACAAACCGATGAGAGGTCATGTTTTGACGATGGTTCAATTAATTATTAGAACGCTTTAAAAACTGCTCAGTTAAATGAGTTTGCGTTAATCGAGTCCAAATTTTGACACACCTTTTTATTTGTTTTTCCTCATTCCTCATTTCTCAGCCTGGCCGCCATAATGTATCTCGATGCAACGTCGTCACAGCGGTTAATTGTAAAAATTGATCTGTATTATACAATTTTCAGTCCTTGCTCCATATAAAATGTACTTACCTATTTGTCGATGACATAATAAGAAAAATTACGACAAAATGGAAAAATAATAGAATTACATCATACTTATATCACGATACAAATTTTTAATTAATTGCTGTATAATGAAATAGACACATGCTATACAAACCTCATCACAGAACTTTTTGCTATAAGAAAACAACATACCTAATATTAGGTATGTACCTATACACTGTAAGTGCGAGCTCCAAGCTGGCTAGTATATTCCATAGAGAAAAGAAATACTAGTACATCCAGACAATAAAAACTTTAGAAAAACATTTATAGCCATTCTCCCGAGGCACACCTGCTAAGCTAGACTCTAGGAATCTATAGCACGCATTTATTACTTTTTATCTATAAGTTTAAGAAACATGTTCCAGCTGTAATTATATTTGTTCGTATCCTGATTCCTGAGTCCAGGCTTTTATTGAATGACATTTTAGTTTAGAAAAAAATTTTATTTGTTGCAGTTAGCATACGGAAGTAAATGCAATTTATGCGCTACTATAAAGATCTTTTTTGTAATGTCTTTTAACTTCTTTTAATTATATTTACATAATATCATGAAAGAATTGAAGGTAAGTACTAAGTAGGTATTAGGTACATAGTTAGAAAACAACTTACTGCGTATTCAAGCTAACCTCATTAACGGCTGGACAGATTTTAACCCAATTTTCACTTTCGGATATGATTTTGAGTATTTTACTGATGCTACGAATTTCTTTTATTAAATATAAATTATAATTTATTTTAAAAGTACACATTATAATTTAACTTAAATAAATAAAATACCTACTTTCGCACGCCACCCGCACTCAATAATACGAAAAATTTGTAAAACTGCAACATTTACATAAATGATGTCATTACCGCATATTATTTGAAAGTAAAAAACTTGTCATACGTTAAGTATTTGTTAATGAATGAAGATAAACCGTTGCCTCGGAACTTCGGTGACATAATTTAATAAAACATCCCAGTAGAAGCACTCGTACAACCGACCACGCTCGACTTCCACTAAAACGTTCACGCGATATTCTCCTCTTTGTCTTTCAGATTATAAACTATAATCGCGTGATTGTATTAAACCATTGTCACGCCTGTAGGGTAGTTGGAAGATTTTTGCAGAGTATAATGACAAAGTGGGACGTACACGTAGGCATGTTAATTGGACGCAATGACCACTGCCCGCTAACCATAAAGAGTGCAGCGTGGGCCGCGCGACGTACCGTCTAAAACTACAACCAAAAATTAGACCCCTGGTTTTACTTGACGGCGCGTAACTTCGTCTATGATTACAGAGCACGCGGGGGGCGCGGAGGGTTACCTTACGCTGGTTATACTTGATGAATGTCTCAAAGCCTGTCTCGCTTTGATGTGTTCATTCACTGATTTGTTCGCAGTCGTAATATTAATATTGTATCTTATACTTCGGTTTAACGATTGTTAATTTTTAGGACATCAAGCCTTATTTATGTTAGGCGCATGACGTTATGATGTTCAATTAGTAATGTTTGAATGATCTTTGATAGTTTTGTACCTACATCTCAATTCCATCAGTCCCCGGAATCACAGACACAATAGAAAATCTATTGTGTCGTGCCCCGATCGGGGCGCTTGGTGGTCAATGGGTTTCTGTTTCTAATAGATATAAGAGGGTTCGAGTCTCCTATAAGGGTACGAGGTACCTATAAGATTTGTAAATTTGGATGAACTTTAATTAATATAAAAACAATTGATTTGATTCCCTTGATAATAAATAATTTTACTACCTACCTACTTAGTTTATACTTACCTGTTAAAATTTTATTTTTTTATGTGTCAAACTGAATCTAAAGCTTTTTTTTCTTCAGTAGGTACCGACCATACAATCATCGTCCGAATTCCAAAGGAAATCTTAGCATGCAGCTAATCTATACTAATATGTGCTAATATTATAAAGAGGAAAGGTTTGTATGTATGTATGGTTTTCACGCATAAACTACTGGACCGATTTTGATGAAATTTGGCACAGATAATCTTTAGACCCTGAGAAAGAACATAGGCTACCTTTTATTGCGAAATATGTACCACGGGCGAAGCCAGTCAATAATAAACAACAATGTTACGATTACTGAACATGTTACCTAACCGGACATAAAATGCATGCAATAATTCGCAACGTACCTACACACAATTCCGTCAAAAACAATCATTAGTACAAAAATTAAAATATTATAAAAGAATGTACTTATAAACAAATAATACAGGCAATCTAAGTTACGCAACAAGTGAAACGTTAAATATCTATGTGTCATGATTCCAATACAAACCTAGGTGTTTTTCTAAACGTTGGCTACTATTCAGTATTCAAGTAAATTACTCATAATTACACAATTATAGTGCACAACACAAATAATTTTCCTGTTACTGTTTAGTTTGTATCTACATGAAGTAAGATATTTTTTGAGATTACTCAACGAATACGAGTAAAATTTCGCCTAAAATGATAAAACAAAGGTATGCATATCGATATTACTAAATATTGTGTAACGACATTAAACTAGCACGTACGTTACATGCCAAATGACAAATCAGGCATAACGTTTGCCACACCGAGATAATCAGCTTAGAATTACATTGTTACGCGAATAAAAGACGTTCGAATTTTATTTAACCCTATTTACAACATCCTGCCTAATTCCGACAAAACAGCTATCACCGAAAGCGTTTTTAATCTTTAAAGCGGCGTCTATTTCGGTCGTTTGTCCATCGGGAACTTGCGATAGGTACACGGCTATTCCGGGCCGGGCAGGTTTTCGGGGAATGTCAACAAACCAACAGGCACTCATTCAATGAACTCTAGCTAGCGACGCCGGTGGCGGACCGGTCCATGTACCTATTCATAAAAATATGCTCCCAGACATTGAATGGACTCGTCGTCAGCCACTTTTTCTAGGTCTTAACGTCGTAAGGAAGGGATCACGTTTTCTGGTCACACTTCTTAGAGATTATTGTTGACTGAAAACCAGATTCGATTGATGCGTTCACAGCTTCTATAGAGCGATACTTTACAAAGATCCATTCAATTTCTCTTTTGCTTTACATTTAAGTAGGTAATCACTTTTGTTATAGATATTTATATTGTTCCGAAAAAACGTAACAATAAATACATAGTTAGAACATAAATTGTTGAAAGAGATTTGATTTCGTTAACAGAATTAATTGAATTAAGAGAAAACGCGTGCAGTTGTATCTTGTAACCGATACACATATTATTTTATTAATTTTAATGGGCCATTAATCAATTTCACGGTGTAAGCGTTATCTTGCAATTGATTTATTCTCTAAAGTTATAAAATATGGACTAGAAAAGCTAATTATGTTTTGTTTTGTAAACACATTGTCTACAATATCGTAACAACAACATAGATAAAATTATACTTTATAAAAATTCACATTAAGTATTTAAAATAGAAATTATTGGTACTTTTGATATTTTTAATTTACTTTAAATATGTTTGTGACGGTTATCAATACACATTTTTCATTCATTCAAGATTATTCAATATTCACTTTTAAAACTCAGTAAATCTACACCTTCAAACATGATGAAAATCAATTAACAAGTGATGTACAGAGATTTTTAAAGCAGGTCAAGATTGTGAGAAACAATTTGAGTTAAGATATTTTTGGAATTTTATTTAGTCTGGCAGATCTTTGATAAAGTATTTAATTGTGATGTTCGAGACGGTGGGAATAAAAAGCATTAGTAAAGATTTAGTTTCATATAATTTTCTTTTAACAAATGATCAATAGAAAACTGTATAATTAACAATGTATCATCTTAACAGATATTTCAAAATTATTAGTGATGTAGGTAATATTTTACATATACTTTGGAATGTTTATGTAAACAATCTCATATGAATTGATACAATACAATATGATACACAATATTCAATTTGTTTCGGGGACCTGATCTACCGGTATTACAAATTGTCAACATGTGAAAGCCATAAATGGTAGAATGTTCTAAAGTAAAAACAACCAATACACCAGATCCCACGTCGCTGTCACAGCCCATTAACAAATTTGCTATATTTTTGCGTCATTCCCTCAGTGCAAATCACCACAATATACAGACAATGACATAGACTTCACATTTTATTGGCTACATTTAATAATTATTGATTTAAATTCCATAAATCGTTACAATTTCACATTACACATAAGAGATTATTGAATTATATAGAGAATAGCATGAAGCGAGAAGAAATTGGTAATTTCACATTGAGGTCATGACATTTTATGCACCATCCAATGTTTTACGATTTTTACAATTAATGAGATTCATAATGAGATTACATGGGGCATGATAGTGTGGCCGTGCTTAGCAAGGTTTAATGAATGCAACCATTAACAAGGCAAATTCTGTGCGGCTGATCATTGAATTTTTAACTAAATAAAGCAGTCAATAAATAAATGTTTATAAATATCTAATAAATACCTACAGGGGCTATATTTACAAGAAGCCTTCTCATTAAGGGCAGGTTTCCACCATTAAACGAATATAATACAGCTCTATCCCAGTGGGATATCAGGTATAAATTAAAAAATAAAGTAAAGCTGCAGGCTTAACATGTATTACAAAATAATACTGACACCAGTAAAAATCTCTAACCGTGATGGAATGTGCTACAGCAATAGGAACTGAGCTACTCGCTGCCTCACAAGCATCCCAATTCATTACAATACTATCTGTATACAACAAGTAATAAATACAAGTAACATTGATTTACAAATATCAAGAGATAACAGGGCCACGGGACACCCGGCCCATAAAAAACTTTGCTGTTCTTTGCAATACACAAAGAACAGCTTTCCTTCAGGGTATAGATACATTATCTATTGCGAGTATAAGTGCTCATGACTTTACAATAAGGCCCATTTACTAAACATTTGCTACAATACAAAACAATAACATGCAGTGGAACCACAGGAATCCATCGTGGTGGCCACTCTGTCGCAACTACCACGATGGATCTTCATATTGAATTCTAATAAGAAATTAGACATTGCCACATGGACTGGAACACATCCAGCCCAGGCAGAGGGAATATAACCTGTTATACAATCCAACAATACAACATAACAACTTCTATGAGCGAGTAGCATATAGGTACATGGTCGTCACCGTTCTCACTAGTCCAACACACGTCAACGGAACCGTTTCACAATCACAGCTGGAGGGACTGGAATTTGACAAACTGCAACTCCCGAACGTTACGGTATATACAAAAGAAATTCCTCAGAAATAAATTATATGCTCCGTAAAATAATTATCACATAAATTTTTATCTCCCGTTCGATCCACACTTAACACGTAATCTAACTATATGTACACGAAATATGAACAGGTCGCTCGACAGAGTCCTCGGCGGCTAGGGCGGCTAGGGCGGCGCGGGCGCGCACAGGTGCACGGGCGTGTAATAAGAAATTAGACATTATCTGGGTGGATCGAACGGGAGATAAAAATTTATGTGATAATTATTTTACGGA
>CAJQZN010028571.1:0-10782 GCA_907164685.1 Colias eurytheme | reverse complement strand
AATTTTGTATGACGTCGTACAATTTTTATAAGATGATCGTAGAACTGGATATATTATCTTTAAATTAAGATATTACTTTGTTCTCACGTGTAAGTGCTTTGATTTAAAATTGTACCGTAAAATAGCGGTTTTTGTTAAAAAACTGTTATAGCACCCTTAAAACAGGCATATATTAAGCGCTTCCCTATTACCAATAAAAAAAAAAAATATATATATATTTTTTAGCATATCCCAGGTAACTGTATTGTTTCATTAACAATTTTAAAAAGGACAAAAGAGGCAATACATTTTCGCTTTCCACACTAATTAAAAATGACATTTTTCATTAAATTTGCAAAGTGATGAGGGAATTTAAAGTTACGAAAAGGTTATTCACCTATAATTTAATTAATGTTTAAAAGCTGACCTAGATACGACAACGCTTTTAAAAAATTAAAACTTTTTAATATAATAATTGACCTATCGAACTAATTAGATATTAATTATTATAATTATCTACGTAAATTCACATGCATTTTTCGCTCAGAACGTTAAAGGTCTATTTTTTAGATAAATACTTAAGTACATAATAATTATGTATATTTCACACTTTTCAGTATAACTTTCGAAGGAAATAGATACTGTAGGTACGTTTTATAGTTCATATTTTTTTCGTAACCCCTTCCTCCAAAATTATCCTCTTATAAAAGTGAAACTTTTATTACATCGTCTCAAACTTTTTGGTCTGTGTAGCGCATGTCGCGTGATACAAGCAGTGTTCGGAACCGTTCGAACAGTTTCACTTTTACCGTGGTTTCATAAAACCACACAACATTTTTTTCCTCTCTTATCCCTTTCTTCCTATATTCGTATACTGTATCACACACTTTATCAATTCAAACAAATCATCAAAGACATTTTTGCTCTGTAAAAATCACTTAGAGAGAAATAAATAAAAAATGGAACGAATAAATAAACATATTCAAAGTAAAGTAACTAACCATGAAGATTTCCTTTACCCGAATGTTAAAATTTAAGGATATTTCTGAAATATGTCCGCGTGTTTGTCAAAGAGTCAGTTAACTTCTGAATTTCTCGTTTTAACGCTTCGCTGGACGACTTGATGCGAACTCAGGATGATTATCATACGTAAAAGATCATGTTTATACAGCTTCTGGAAAATTCTCGAGCAATTACTGAAATGGAGTCGTTCAATTCCACAATTAATTTAAATATTTGAAAGGTACTTTGTATTTTTAACAATGTATTATGAAACTAATAAGTTTACGTACAACTAAACCTCTGATCCTGTTTATTTGTGGAAACTTTAAAAATACAAAATGAACCTTGAGTAATAATCCCGCTAACTATTGTGTTGGTATAGGGAATATTAAAATAATAAACATAACCACAAAAACATAAATTACACACATTTCTCAATTTCACATATTTATATGTTTAATTGTTTAGCCTTGTTGGTACGAATATGCAAAAGAACTTTAAATTAGATACAGTGGCTCTGGTATAAAAACATCATTTAGAATTATTCACAGGTTTCAAATCATTATTATTGTTTGTAGTATTAGTCCGCCATCTAACCTCCAATAAGCCTTTACACCTCGACTATTCGTTACAAGGCAAGTAGTTGCTGCATTTGCATCTTCACCCATTGCAAAGCGATTTCACGCCTTTTTACCAGAGATCGATATAGGGTACATGACCCAGTTATGGGGCAGACGGGCGTGGTCGCAATTAATGGCGACCTCTTGATTAAATGTGTTCACACCCTGAGCGGACAATCTTGGAAATCAAGCAGAATTGACCTTTAGAGTCGATGTACCGAACATGAGCATTCTTGTCAAGAGTATCGCATTAGAGAGGTCTTGGTTTCGAGATATGGAGAAAATTCTTTTCTCTGATCAATTTTCTACTCACGAGTAAGCAGTCTTTTGTTAGAACAAGATTTTTTTTTTAGCTTTACAAAGAATTCAGGATCTGTCAGATTTACGCTCTCGAGTCATGGCATTAGGCACCTTTCTCTTATACTCTTATTTATGGGACAAAGTACGATTTCCTCTGAATATTAATTTTTATTGACGATACAAACTTATTAAAACCTGAATACGGCTGGTATTCCATTATATTAATAGTGCTTAAGGATAGCATATTTCGTCTTGACGTATTTATTTGTCGTCATACTGCAAAAGACTTATTCGTCTTTTGCAGTATGACGACAAACATTTTAAGAAGTTAAATAAATAAGGAAAATGATATAGGAAAAGTATGCTAAAGATGTAAAGGTTTATACAGTCTGCATAATACTAACATATATAATTCATTTTATATGAGAGTTTAACTAACTTCAAGACGAAAGCTTGACCCAATTTGAGTTGAAACTTGGCTACTTCAATTATTCAATCATCATCAGTTGCTGTATAATTTATTATATGGGTATTTGCAGACTTATAAATTCTTCTTATAGCATACAGTTATAAACACTTTTGGAAGGAGTCTTTAAAATTAATAAAAATATGACTACAAGTGAACTTACACCGAGAATTATGTATAATGTATAATTATTATTAATAATAATACATTATACATAATTCTCGGTGTAAGTTCAAATAATAATAATATCCTATACTTACTTACTTACTTACTTACTAGAGTGGCGCAGGGACCCAAAGTGAGTCTTGGCCTCCGACAATAAGAGCCTCCATTTGACTCTATCCTGCGCCATCTCTTGCCAGTTTTCAATCTGGAGGCTGCGCAGGTCTTTGGCAATTTCGTCTTTCCAGCGGTACCTGGGACGTCCAACCGGACGGCGTCCAGATGGCTGTCCCAGGTACGCTCGTTTCGCTGCTCGATCTTCCCCCATTCTTTCCACATGGCCGAGCCATCGGAGTCTTTGGGCTTTAATCTCACCTATGACGTTTGGCTCGGCCATTAGATCTTGAAGTTCTAGGTTTTTCCTCCTCCTCCAAACCCCTTCTTCTGTCAACACTGGCCCAAACATCTTTCTTAGGATCTTTCTTTCAGTAACTAGGAGCTTGTCTTCTTCTTTTTGTGTCAGTGTCCAAGTCTCGCAGCCATACATTAAGATAGGTCTTATTATAGTTTTATAGATAAGGATTTTTGTGCGCCTGCTGAGGATCTTCGACACCAGTACTTTGTGTAAGGCTGCACTGCAACGGAGGGTATTTTGTATCCTTATTTCGATTTCTTCTTCCCTAGTGTACGTATCGGTCACAGTGCATCCCAAGTATTTAAATTTGTCCACACCTTTATAGGTAGTGGCTCCTGCTACAAGATCGATCCTGGGTATTCTGCTGTTTTTGTATCGGCGCATGTGCATATATTCGCTTTTGCCGTGATTGATACGTAAGCCTACTTTATTTGATTCCCTCTCCAGAGTCAATGCGGCACACACAATCTCTTCTTTTCTACCTCCTAGTAACGCAAGATCGTCGGCGTACCCTATCACCTTATGCTGTCCATTCAATTGCACTCCACCATCGAGTGTGATAATGTGTCTGATAACGTGTTCAAGTGCTAAATTGAACAGCATGGGCGACAGCGCATCTCCTTGCTTAAGACCAGTGAGCACCTCAAATGAGTTGGTGACTTCCGAGCCTACTTTTACCACAGCCCTGCTCTCATTGGTGGCGACTTGTATCATCCTGATCATTTTCGCAGGTATTTTGAAATTATTGAGGATTGTGAAAACAGAGCTGCGGTCCACGCTATCATACGCTTTAGCGAAGTCGACAAACAGCATATGAATGTCTTGTGCATATTCCCACCTTTTCTCCATGAGTTGTTTGAGGAGGAAGAGTTGATCGACTGTACTACGGTTGCGTCTGAACCCACACTGGTAATCGCCTATTATGGCCTCAGCGTAAGGTTCCAACCTCTTGAGCAACACGTAGGATAGGATCTTAAAGGCAGTGGGGAGTAGCGCTATTCCTCGGTAGTTTGTGACCCTCTTTCTAGAGCCTTTTTTGTGGATCGGACATATAACTGCTACATTCCATTCTTTTGGTATTTTTTCTTTGTTCCAGATGGTCTGCAGTAGGTCAAAGTATTTTGATTGGATTACACTTCCTCCGTATTTCCACAACTCGCCAGGTAGGTTGTCAATTCCTGGTGCTTTATTGTTTTTCAACCTCATAATAGCGCACCTCACTTCTTCGTATGTCAATGGCTGTACTTCTTCAACTCTTTGGAATTCGGTTTCGATTATGTCTTGGTGAGTCGACGGGCAGTTTAAAAGGTTTTGAAAGTAATCTCTCCACATGTCCTTAATAGTTGCCTGCTCCGTCACAAGATTTCCTTCATCGTCTTCCAAGAGTTGCAAAGCAGGCTGGAAGCCTTTTTTAAAATGTCTAATTCTCTGATAGAATTTCCTGCTTTCGTTTGCTGTGATTAGATCTTCCATGCCACGTATTGAATCTTCCAAGTATTTTCTCTTCGCGCTTCTTATTGTCGTTTTGGTTTTTCTGCGTACCTCATTGTATTTGTCTTCCCACTTATTGTCCTGTTCCGCTTGAACTTTCAGCTTTCTCCTCTCATTTAACAGCTCTTCACATTTTGGTGTTATCCATTTCCTTCTGTTATTTCGTTTCTTTCTTCCTAGTACCTTTAGGCTTGTTTCCTTCACTATTTCTTTCATGGTGTTCCACGCCTCTTCAATGTCATCAGATATCACTAACCCGTCAAACCTATTTTTTAGTTCTAATTGAAAGTCTTTATTTACCTGTTCATTTCTTATCTCTTCTACATTAATATTGTCTCCACGTGTCACAGTTCTTGCTTTAGTGACTTTTATCTTAGTCCTAACTTTTATACCCACCAGGTATTGGTCACTGTCACAGTCCGCCCCTCTAAATGTTCTTATGTCTTCTATAATATTCCTGTGCCTGTTGTCAATTATGACGTGATCTATTTGGTTAACAGTTTTACCATCAGGCGATTTCCACGTTCCTTTGTATATATCCTTGTGGGGGAACTTAGTGCTTTGGACTACCATTGACTTAGACGATGCAAAGCTGATAAGCCTAATACCATTATCGTTAGACTTGTCATGTTTGCTATATTTTCCTATGGTGGGCATGAATACCTCTTCTCGTCCAATTTTTGCATTCAGGTCCCCGAGAAGAATTTTTGCGTCGTATCCGGGGATATCATCGTATACTTGATCTAGTTGCTCGTAGAATTCATCTTTTATGTCGTCATGTGCCTGTTCAGTTGGAGCATACGCATTTAGGAGGGTGATATTATAGAATTTAGTTTTCAGTCGCAGGATAGGTATTCTGTCTGATATGGGTTTGAACTGTATCACACTGGGTAGAAATTGTTTATCAACCAGAAAACCTGTTCCATTAGTGTGTCTATCGAAATTAGAGCCACTATAGAATAGTGTGTGACCGCTTTCTAACTGGCATTCTCCATTTCCAGGCCACCTTACTTCTTGCAGCGCGGCTATGCCGATTCTATATTGGTGCAGTTCTCTGGTGACCTGATATATGGATCCCGGCCTATACAAACTCCTAACATTCCATGTAGCAAATCGTATTTCCTTTATTCGTGGCCGTGTGTCGTTGGTATTGGGATCAGATCGTTTCTCTCTTCTTGTCGGTTTCGTAACGTGATAGTTTTTTACGCAGGAGGGGTGTTAACCCTCCGCACAACCCCCGAAATGCTGGAGGACCACATCCTACTTTGGTCGGCGAGTCCATCGGACTTAGCCGGTAGCGTAGCTAGGCTGTACTACCGACCGCTCCCCCATCCGCCACCCGGGGGACGCCCCCCTACGCCGTGAGGCCCAGCGCGGGGCCTAATAATATCCTATAATGAGAAAATTAAATTAGAAAGCCAGATCAGTATAAAACACGAAGAACTAATTATTTCTTAATTGAAACTTGAAAGAAGACCCTGTTGATGATTTGTTCCCACATGAGAGTATTCACACATAGAATGGGTTAATTAAGGAAAGGGTTAGTGAGTGCCTCTTCAAACGAAATAGCTTTTAATGCGCTACCTAAGGATCGTACCTTTTTCTCTTTATTTAGCTCAGCAATTTTATTCGCAATGAATGGGATGTTATATCAATAGTTAATACGAAAAATCAGTTTTATGTCTCTTATTTAAAGTGATAATTGATTGTACCTAACTCCTTAAGTTGCGAATCGGTCTACCTCCGACCCTACCGTATAGCCATAGGAAACCTTATATCCTTCTTCTATCTCCTATATAGAAAGCTATCGAAAGAAGTCAGATACTACACAGCTAGCTGATAATACCCATTTCCTGATATGATGGTGGGAATTTAAGCAGATTTTCTTAAAGAAATAAAACAACTATGTAATTCTTAAGTCAATTATTTCTGCTCCTCCAATTACTGTCGGATATTACTTACCCTTGAGGGAATAAAGGGCCACTAAGCGGAAATTGCGTGTTGTCTGCATCTTATGTCAATGTCTTGAACCTAATTATTTCTAAGGCTGGGTCAAAGAGTCATGGAGAAGCCGTTTTCATGATCTGCGTTGATAATGATCAGACTAACTGATTTAACTTATGTATGCATTGAACGTCTTCCGTGGCCTTTGTAACGTTATCATGGTAATGATATAAATTGCCTATTATGAGTTTAATTTTATGGTATTAAGTTTATACAATGTATAAATATTTGAAATTTTTTAAATTTTCTTCACATGACATGTTGGTTAACAGTTTAATCGTATATTCAACTGCTTTTTTAAGCTCAATTGCACACAAATTTCAATTTCGGGCTTATTATATCTTATGAAAGTTCAATCTCTTTAATATTATATGAGTTTACTGCTATTCGGAATAATCGTTCGGAGCCCAGAAACAAACCCTTTCCTATTTTATTACATCAAGTTTTTGAGGTGAAACTTCTAGGCGCGTTGAGACTAAATTTCAAGGTCGCGTCATAGCAATACCGTCACATAATGGAGTTAGGTGACGATTGTGGTATCTTTGAATCTTGCCAAAGAAGTTTCACTTCTGACACGTCTGCTCGGCATACACGCTCTTTTTTAACAACATAACCTACCTACCCATTCAAAATGTTGTAATTGAATTTTGTTGTTATCATATTATCTATACCGTACCCATAATACAATAGGCTGTTATTTAAACAATGCGAACAAATTTCACATGAATTCATTTATTTGAAAGTTTAATCCTCTTTACTTGTTCTCTCGTTAACGACACACGCTTGGTTAAACCTGTCGATTGGTTAAACGAACATCGGATTATATCTGTTTGTTTTATATGTATTTGTATTTTATTTAATTCAATTACACGTGGGTCTTCTTGTACACATATAGTACTTAAAGTAATTCTCTATGATATGTAACAAAGTTTTTATGATATAAATCACGGTTGTATAATATAAGAGTGTGCATATTACAATACAGATTAATTTTTTTTTATTTATTTATTATAGCAAGATAAATGGCGATTAATTTAAAATAATTAAATACTTATTTTTATAATTTTATTTCATAAAAAATAAAAATAAAATCAAAGTGCATTAATATATATACATACTAGCGGTCCGCCCCGGCTTCGCCCGTGGTACATATGAAAAATAGATGTTGGCCGATTCTCAGACTTACCCGATATGCACAGAAAATTTCATGAGAATCGGTCCACCCGTTTCGGAGGAGTATGCAGACTAACATTGTGACACGATAATTTTATATATAAGATATATATCTATGTAGTATATCCAAAACTTTTTCCAAAGACTTTTTCAAAGTAAAATAATTTTCGATATAAAATAGCAAGCCATAATATCCCTGGTTTACGATATTAAACCATATACACAATGTGGACTAAGTTTTGCGCTTACTCGGAACTTCCAAGGGTAGTAAAATATGTATATGTTTACTCACATACTTGTCGAAACTTTTAATTTAGAAAGTAAATCTTTTACTTGCCGTTTAATCCTATTTTTCCCTTAGAAAATTATTATTAAGAAAAATAAGCAATTTTTTTTACATAATGGACCATATTTTATTTAATAACTAGCATACCGCCCGCAGCTTCGCCCGCTTTCTCTAAAACCAAATAAATTATATACTAAAACCTTCCTCTTGAATCCCTCGATCTATTAAATAAAACCGCATCAAAATCTGTTGCGTAGTTTTAAAGATTTAAGCATACAAAGGGACATAGGGACAGAGAAAGCGACTTTCTTTTATACTATTTAGTAATTTAATATTCTAACATATTATATTCTATCCCTTAAAATAATTATACGATGTGCGAAATAAAAAGAATTTCAAGATATTTCAACATCCACTTTAGTAACCGAATAATTCTATCTACCAATTATTATTCTGTCCTACTTACGTCTAAAATAAACCGTTGTGTTATTTCGTCTAAAAAATAGAATAGGTTTGCCACATCAATGAGAATTGTGTTTTAATTTTACAGTATTTCTATATCTATACAAGATCTATACATATCTATTATCTATACTTAATATCATAAAGCTGCAGAGTTTGTTTGTTTGAATGCGCTAATCTCAGGAACTACTCCGGTCCGATTTGAAAAATTCTGTCGGTGTCAGATAGCCCATTTATCGAGGCCATAGGTGGGTAAAACCGCGGGGCACAGCTAGTATAATATACTTAGGACTATATTTCTCTATTCTCTCGATTTTAAAGGAGGAAGCATTGATTAATTCATAATTGTAACTAATATAATTATCATCTTTTATGGTCTTATGGATGCCAAACATAGACCTATAAAATTTTATAGACGTCACATGTAATTTATTAGACTTTGGGTTATAACCATTTGGTTTTAACTGTTTTACATTTACTATGTCTCAAAGAACAGTGCAATATTCGATTTATGTAACACATAGATACATATTTTCGGCTATTCAACGTATACCTACTTAAGAATTAATTGAGAACTATAAAATTATCATAATAAATGTTAATATTTTACACATCGAAAACATTCCTAGATATCGTAATTTGTAAGTACCTATTGCTAACCTTCGAGAAGCACCAAATTATTGTCAGTAAACTTTAGGCTACTTCTTCAAGAGATTGTTAGTAAAAAAAGTAAAGACATAATCAACAGATATAAAATCTACCCACGCCTCGAAGTTTCGCAAAGACAAAAGCCCTATTTATCAACGTTCAAACTTCATGCCTGTAATTCAGAGTTATTTGACACTGGATGGGAACTCGCAAATTGCTTTGTAGCGACTTTTCGGTATATTGTAGCAAGGTATAAGTTAGTTAATTATATGGCTTGTGTTTGAACATTGTTTCTTGTTTTTTGAAGTTGATGAAAGAAAATTTTATAGTGCTTTGCGCGATTGTCCGAAATTTGATGTTTGCAAGGTTCCTATAGATTCATTGTATATCTATATTCTATACTAATATTATAAAGCTGAAGAGTTTGTTTGTTTGAACGCGCTAATCTCAGGAACTACTGGTTCGATTTGAAAAATTATTTCGGTGTTAGATACCCCATTATCGAGGAAGGCTATATATCATCACGCTAAGACCAACAGGAGCGGAGCAATGCGAGTGAAACCGCGTGGCACAGCTAGTGTAGGTATACTATGTAGACAAATTATTTATCGAAGGGTTTGTTTATGTTTTTGAAAATTATTTTTATTAATTTATTGTTTTAAAACCCGGAACTCCCGATACTCAACTGTATTTGTAATCCCCAACATGTTTATATCTTAGTTTTCATATTTTTCTTTCAACACCATATTGTATACGAGAAATATGAAGAAAACATCTCATAATTATTTTATCACCTCATTAGATGCATAACATGCTTCAAAGGTTTATTATTTAATTCAAAAGAAACAATCCAGCTGTGTTACAATAAAATTATTCAAGTGACACGAATACGCGAATTACATGGCACGCCGATCGCGATGTTAAAAAAGTGTGATGACAATAATTTTATTTGTATTAAAAATAAAAATAATTGTGACTGCTAATTTATGTAGCCTATGTTATTAGGTACCACAATTCTATAACACCTCGTAAGTCAAAATTCGTACAGCATTTTGGAATGTAGGGCGTGCCAAAGAAAACTACAATTTTAAACTTCTTTTACACTCAAGCTATCACATTTTGTTTAAGAACACATCTACTCCAATCATATTATACAGGGTGTACCAAAAAGTAGTGATGAACGGAAGCTGAGAGGTAGAGGACCTATAGGGCTATCCGAATCACCCCCATGTATGTTATGCGATTTTTCGTATTTTCGGAGTTATGACGTTTTTTTCAATTTTTCACCTATCGCCGAGTACGATGATATTTTCACTCATGCTGACGTCAATAATTGCGGAAGATGCTTGATTTTTTTTGTGTGCTAAGCTGAAAGAATGGCCAATTCAGTATGGTAACATTTACTATCGTTAGATCTTTGAATGGAATAAAAAAAAAGAATTAAATGGCAAGAAAGATAAAATTACCCAGTATGTTCACCACTTCAAGGGCCCGTAAAAAAAATAAAATCACATAAAAAAAGTTTTCCGTTTGACTTTTAAAAATTTGCTCTATCTACCAGATAGCTACCCTGAAAATTTCATTTTATTATTCAGAAGGCTTCAATCGAAAAATTTAAATCTAAATGTGGTAAGTGCAAAAATTGAATTAACATGATGATCATTAAAACCAATAAATAGGTGTTTAATTACCAGAAATTTTTAAAATAACCCCACTGTTGCTCAATGCAAGTGCGACATCACCGTAAAAAGTTGTCTTTTAAATGTCTGAATGC
>CAJQZN010028548.1:0-10994 GCA_907164685.1 Colias eurytheme | reverse complement strand
TAGTCGCTGATGGCCCGATACTGGACATGCCGCAGTGAACGTGTTAAAGTTTAATTAAACATCCTGTTATTAATAGTTTATAAATTTCTCAAAAAAGTGTAAACTAAATGAACCCAGAAGTACATTTTATGAAAGGCGATAAGTTATTGAAAAATTTTACGCCGTTTATTAATTTTCAGTTTCATATTACAGCTGTTAATAAAATAAAAAATTCAATATTTCTAAATGAAATTAAATCAAGCGAAACTGGCGCAAATAGCTTTGTATTAATTAATGAAATATGTTGGATTCGTGTTATCGTTCCTAATTTTTTATAGTTTGTACCTACTATAGAGTTTAATTGTTTTCTAACGTTACAATAACGTAAAAACATTACACGTTAAACTAAAACTCAAACATTTATTTATTCATTTAGACTTCTAGAAGGATTTCAATTACCACTGATTCGGAAAGCAGTATAAAACAGCATAACATTTGCCATCGCAACTAATAAACACGTGTAAAAAATTACTATGGGAAAAGCTAAACATCTAATAAAGGATGCAGATTAGCCTCTTGAATTGGATAAGGCGGCTTATAATTGGCAATATCCGGGTAACGCCTGTAATCTAAATAGATAGATTTAAAACATTGGGAAAAGCAATGTTTTAAATAAAAAATAATAAAATTGAAGACGTTTGAATATATTTTTGGTACAATGGCGATGTCGCTGGTATTTGATTTCCAAGAATTTCAGATTGGTTCTCGTTTAACACAGAAGCTGTCAACGACTTAATTGCTTCATAGCCAGGATATCTACAAGGAATTGTCGTTTCGTTAAAAAGAGGCTTTTAGATACTGTAGTTACTATGTATTTTAATAACATTTATTGATATAATTGGTTGTCTAACAAACTGTATTAATATCTACAGCTTTGAAGTTTTGTTTTTACTCCACTTCTTATCTACTATCAATTAGTAGGTATAACTTATTCGTATTTTTATTTTTAACTTAATATAAACCTAAATAGTTACTTTATAGAACAAAATGTTCTTTGAAAAAATATTTTATTAGAATGGAATAAATATGTTTTATATGGACATAAAAGAGCAAGCAATATTAATAACATTCCTCGTTCGCGTCAAGATTTAAATTGCAAACTATATGAACTCTTCAGCGTCGGGGAAAAAATATATTTCTATTTTTATGTCCATATATTTATAACAATATGTGCTTCATAATAATCGTTATCCTAGCACTTGTTCAAACTCAAACTCAAACTCAAACATTTATTTATTCAATTAGACTTCTTCTAGAAGCACTTTTGAAACGTCATTAAGTACATGTTTTTAACATTACCACCGATTCGGAAAGCAGTATCTACGGAGAAGAATCGGCAAGAAACTCCATAGTTGTTATGTTATAAATTATGTACATTTAACAAGAGAGACCAATGAAAATGAAAAATATTAACAGAATGCTTCTTCAGCAAGCTCGTATGAATATTTAGAAATTTCTATATGTGATTTTGATTTATTTATGAGGATTTTAACAAATGGCTGTTAATTATACTCTTGGAATAGTATAGATGTATACCTACATTTAAAATCGTGTCATAATTAATAATTCCTGTCTCTATATTTAACACCTCTCGTGAAAAAGAAACAAAGGGACCATTATCATTACAATAAATTGCCAAAATTAAACTATAAAAATCGGTCAGCAATAAATTAGCAGCTATAATGAAAATTCGGTCTTTGTTAATACACAGTGAATTTAATATAGGAAACGTTTGCCAGTAATTGATATTCACAAGGCGAGCGCAAACCGCGCCGCTCGTTCATGCGGAAAACAGTTGTTAGCACAAACAAAACTTTTATATCCTTAATTTGTTACGTTTTGTTCTTTATTATTATACAGCGCTTTGTTATAACTTTATGGCAATTTACCTGCAATATTGCTTGAAGTATCGTTGAGTTACTTGTTAAAGAGCGGCGCAGTGGTGAAGCGAGAGGTGTGGGGTTCAATTCAAATTCAAAAGGCTAATTTGTAAGTATTTAATCTAATACATTTAGCAAAGCTGGCTTTTAGAGCTTTTTTAAGACTTGAGGGTGAATTACACCTCGTAAAATAACTTATTTTATTTATAGATATCAATAAAAATCTATTGAGTTAATTCTTTTTTTTGTACAGATACAAAGGAACCAGCAACAACACTAGATTTTATATTTATATCGATGATAAACAACAAATAATGCTGAATGCCCCTATATGAGACACCCTTTAAATTCATAACAGACTCACAATCTGTACACAATAGATTAGCCCAATTCTATTCAAAATAGCAACTTATCTTTATCGTTATTCAAATCAATCGTTACAATACATATGAATAATTCAGACTTTATTACAATCGTTGCTTTCCGTTTATCGTTTGGACCGTTCCGCTTACATTGAATTACAAATGTCTATAAATCAATCATGCTTTAGAATTTCTCTATGTAGGTATATATTTTTGTGATGAAGTGCTACAGAAAGCGTCAAACGTATAACAAAAACGTGTAAAATAAAGTACAATATATTAACTAGTTTTGTTTGAATGGAGTCGTAAAGAATAATAAATAATGTAAATATCCGATTTTTATGGTACGTATACCTTGAATTTATGCCTACTAATAAACAATATTTTTACACAACTATACCTACCGTCAGTTATGAGAAATACAACAAAATATCTATAAGTGAGTATTCAATAAAGCTAATAATACTTCTTCTCACACTGAAATGTATTTTTCTACGTAAATTCATTGTAATTTAAACGTCTACGTGACGATCACATTCAATTCCCGTTTCCAAGAGGTAGAAATAAGTATACATTTGCGAACATGAGTTTGAGATTTCTTAACCGGAGGTTTTACGTGGTAGTTTAGTATGTTCCATATTGAATAATTGAATAAAACGCTTATATTTGTTTGTTTGTTTGAACGCGCTAATCTCAGGAACTACTGGTCCGATTTGAAAAATTCTTTCGGTGATTTAGATAGCGTATTCATCGAGGAAGGCTATTAGGCTATATATCATCACGCTAAGACCAACAGGAGCAAGAGCCACGCGGGTGAAACCGCGGAGCGCAGCTTGTATTGAATAAAACTATTTATATATTATGAAAATAAATAATGATAGAAATTATTAAGATTTTAACGATTATTTAAGAAATATTGGGGTTACTTAAAAAAGTTGAAAAGTAGAGAAAATTTAAATAAATGAACTCAAAAAAGTCGTCTAATTTATACAAACTTTTGAGTTTTGACCCTTTCATTAGCGGCTGTTGTTAATTATGTAAAGTAAAAGCTGTTTATTGTCTCTCAAGTAATAAAATTTGTTGAGAAATATCGAAAAATACCAAGAATTCTTATTACAGCTATCACGACGATGAATGCTTCGTAAAGTGTGACTTTAATGCCATTAAGAGATAAAAGGAAAGACCTGAAAATGATTAGATTTGGCTCCGAAGCGATTTCCAGGAAAGGAATTGTGATAATCAAATCATATAGTACTTCCTTTTTTGTCAATTCACGTATATTTCAACCGGACTATGTATAAGTAATCCATACTAATATTATAAATGCGAAAGTAACTCTGTCTGTCTGTCTGTTACTCAATCACGCCTGAACTACTGAACCAATTTGCATGAAATTTGGTATAGATATATTTTGATACCCGAGAAAGGACATAGGATAGGTTTTATCCCGGAAATCCTACGGGAACGGGGTTTTCTCTGAAAACGCGGGCGAAGCCGCGGGTGGAAGCTAGTTGTCATATAATTACTCTTAATTTCGCAATGATAAATATGCAGTTTATGATTACACTAACTACTGTACAGGGTGTCCCACTGTTGGTATACTAAGCTCAAAGGAGGTTATAGTTTTGCATACGCTGAGTACGTAAAAAATACTTATAAAATTCCAGACGCAGTTTTTTTTCAAATGGATGAATTCTTAAAACTCTATGTGTACACCCATAACAAGCAACCCGCCCAGCTTTGCTAGCAGCACGTGACCTATCGCTGAAGATTATGTGTTCATTGACAAAATGCTCACATTAGCGAAGCGGTATAATACCTATGCCGGCTGCGCGAAGCTACAGAAGAGAACATGGATTTTCAGGAAAAATTTATTGATGTAATTTTGTTGTTTAAGTATTATTTTAGTGATCAGTGTATGCCACACTACAAGTCCCTTCGCGCTTATTATACCAATAGTGGGACACCTTGTATACAAGACATAGAGAAAAATAGGAGAGTTAACAGTTGCGAAGAAAGTGTTGTTTGACAAGCATTTTAAAATAGCTGACAGCTTGAGCTTTACTGAAAATACCAAAGTTGGAGTTCTACTTTACAGCCAGTACCGTAAAGAAAGCTATAAAATCGTGTTTTGTGAAATAAGGTGGTCCATGTCGTGTAGGATAGTTCGTGAAGAAGAATCTATGAGTTCAAATCTATATTCAAGGGACCTATGGTCACAAATTATAGTATAAAATGATAGTACAGAGAAGAAAGGATGTGTTCCGGTGAATGTTGGGGTGAAGCCAGTCGAGTTTTGAGTGATATTATAGGATATGATATAGCGGAAGTCAACGAAAAATTTGATAGCGAAATTTTGAAATCGTTGTAATTTGTTTCGTAGATCCTTTATAAAAGTAGCAAATATTTATTATAAATCTCAGAAATATGAAATAATATGTAATCAAGAAATTTGTGTTTCAATAATGGATTATTAATTATTTAACTTTACAAATAATCGCAAGTCAAAGGTTATTTGTGACTTATTTAATATTGATACACCTACACATAAGACAACATTTGTACTATGTTGAGTTTATTACAAAACTTTATTAATATCATATCGTAACCAATTAGGTATGTCAATATACAAGGTCCTTATACTCATAACATATTACAATATCAGAACATGTTTCATTTACCACCCTATATACCTATAAAACTATGTGCACTAATATACTGCTTCAATTACATTTTTCATAAGCCAAGCACTATTTGCAAGAATTCTATTAATAATAAAATAGGTTGTGGTGGTGCCGAAATAACTGAGTTTAGTAAATGTAAGTTATTAGTTACTGAAGGTCAGCCGAATTATAATGTTTTTCAGTTATTACGTGAAATGTCAATAGGCGTGTCCACACAGAGCGAGCTGTTTCAAATTATTACTTAATATTAAAAAGCTGAAAGGTTTGTTTGTTTGTTTGAACGCGCTAATCTCAGTAACTACTGGTCCGATTTGAAAAATTCTTTCGGTGTTTAATAGCCCATTTACCGAGGAAGGCGTATCATCACGCTGCGACCAACAGGAGTGATTATTTATAACATACATTTAATATAGCTATGTATTTCCTTTTACTTTGAAAAATAATTATAACTTGAAAGCTAATAGATAAATGCATATACTCTTATGCGTCGATATAACAGTTACATCACCACATTCATACATTATTTATGTTGTAGCCTATTAGCTTAATCAGTCATTTAATTAACAGTCTGGCCTTTTAATAATACGGTGCTGTTTAATTACTTCCACGGACACTAACTTTGTATGGGCAAGATACAATTAAAAAAAAATATTTATCTATAAAGTTTTAAGTACAAAAATGTTGAGAGAGAAATTTTATGAATAAATATAATATGAGAGCAATTCCAGTTTTGAGATGCTAATCGAAAAAGCTAGTTTACGAGTACTACTTACCCGAATTTTCAGTCTTTCACTTAAGCCAATTTCAATGTTATAGTTGTAAATTTTTCAGTTTTATTTCATAATCCATCCTCACATTAAATTTAGAGCTCATAGTCACATCCTCATATTACATTTAGAGCTCATACGCTCAACCTTAAAATGTATTAAATTTTAAAGTTACAAGTTTATCTAAAAGTTGTTCACATCACGAGGTACGAAGTGACAGACTTATCATTTCTAACTATGAATACTGTTCATGAATTTCAATTCATGAATGTTTAAATGGAATTTTGAAGTTAGCTAACTTTCTGGGATTCTGGGTAGTTGGTAACATTGGATTTAGTATATGGTATATGTTAGCCTACATGTATTTCAAACTCAAACTCAAACTCAAACATTTATTTATTCAATTAGACTTCTTATAGAAGCACTTTTGAAACGTCATTACATATTTTAAAATTTACCACCGATTCGGAAAGCAGTATCTACGGAGAAGAACCGGCAAGAAACTCCATAGTTGCTCTTTTAAATCATGTCAGTTTTACAATTTTACAAAATACATATGTACAATTTTACAAAATACATACATATTTATCATTTTGTCCTTCAGTACACAGGCTTGATGTATATATAATACTAGCTTTCCACCCGCGGCTTCGTCCGCGCAATCGAAGAAAAACCCGCATAGTTCCCGTTCCCGTGGGATTTCCGGGATAAAACCTATCCTATGTCCCGGAGTAAAAAGTAGCCAATGTCCTTTCTCGGGTATCAAAATATCTCTATACCAAATTTCACGCAAATTGGTTCATGAGTAACAGACAGACAGACAGAGTTACTTTCGCATTTATAATATTAGTATGGATTATATCATAGTTTAGACGATGTCGAAGAGGAGATTGGTAGTAGTCACTATTGACAATTTTCTTTCATGGACAGAAAGCTTTCTTCGCGAAGTTTTTTTTTTACTGAGATAAATTTAAATATTAATTAAAGTTCGAACCCTCGACCTTCACTACTAGGTGTAACTCGGTTGATATTTATTTATATTTTTGATATTTAAAGATCATTTTTTAACTTTTCCTGAAGCTGAACAAACGACTGAAGTAAACATATTGTTATGAATTTAGGCAGATGTTTGTTTATTTAGTTAAGCAGATTGCAAAATGATTCGGTTTAATCAGTCAAATTAAAGTTAAATTATGTATGTAAACAATTAATTTAAAATGTTCTCGATTATATACATATAATAAAAACAAATAATCGCTAATTAATACTAATTATTATCACTGTTACGTTTGCTAACACAAATTACTGCAAAGTATGTTTTTAAACCAAAAACCTATTAGCTATATTTATAATAAGTATAGTTTGGAAACTAGTAAAAAACTGTAAAATAAATCAAATTAATTTAACTTCAATTACTATTAAAATTTCAATTGCTTTTTCACTTCGATGTAAATAACATGTAATCCAAAGAACTTGTGTAGAAGCACTGAAAAGCGGACAATAAAATGAAGACGCTAGTCCGCTTCAGAACTAGTACACATAGTTGGGGTGTTTCGAGAGCTCCAGATGCGTAGTCGTGACTCGAATATCTGCGGTTAGAATTCTTTTTAACTCCCACGATTGGTTCATTCATCCAATACGAAAGTAATGAAGTATTTTATTTGCAAGTTCTTTAGTCCCTTTCAGCACTTTGCGCGGTAATTTCTTATGTTGCTTAAATAGGAACTAATGGACGTTGCTCCGTTGTGTTGCTATTTGTTTAATCGCATTTTTTAGGCTCTAGCTAAGGCGTTTTACTGAAGGAGCTTTACATATTATGATTTTGTATTTATAAAAGTCTCATATGATACGAATTTTATTAGATAAATTTCACAAAATTGATTCCATAATGTGCCTTTCTCTTTTTACAACAGTTTATCTTATGGTATGATTTTTTTTAGATTTGCCTAAACAGAAATTTTAAAAACAGTATGTTTCTACCTATTTGCATCTGCAAAGCCGTTTTCTAAATCAGCTAAGCATGAAAATATAACGTTAAGAATTCTCAAATCTGGAACAAACTATTCAGTTTCAAAACTAGTTACATACGTAGTTAGAGTATTTTAAATTCTAGTTCAAATATAATATTCTATAAATTTTTACCAACCAATTCATATACATGTAGATGAATAAGTCCCTAAGGAACTCTTCGACCGAAAATGCAATCTATATTCAAACATAGTTCCAATTTCTGTGTTGTACAGCAAAAATCGAAAGTTCTAGTTTAATATAAAATTTTATACTATAACATGTGTTAAGAAGTTGGTCCTCTAACAGAAGAATTGGTTGCAACTGTAACGCATCAAATGGCATGTTTCAGTTTACAACGAAATTTCTTCAAGTTGATCGAAAACTGCGGATCACTATTATGAAATTATTATAGGCAAAGAGAAGCACTATTTTTCTATTCTTATTATTGTCATTATTTTATTTCATTGCTATATATCGAGCTGCTATTTTTTTTTCTAAGACAAGCACCATACAAGATTTATGATGTTGGTTTTTTGTAATAAAATAGACAAAAGAGAATCGAACAGACGTACTTAATGTTGAAGGAAAATTTTAATATAGAAAAAAAAAATAACCCTTGTCAACAGTCATAACCACATTCGACAAATGCAATGTACATTAATACGATTTAAATATAATATATCTCTATAATATAGCATCATCGCAAAGTTTGGGAAGACAATCTGCTGCATTAATTAATACATATTGTATCGATGTCATAGTGCATAAGTCACCAAGATTAAAACGTATAAACGTAGATCTTGTATAAGAATGAAAGAAAACCCAGTATATTTTATACCATTTATGAATATTCTCAGTAGCTACCATACAATATTTGTATTCATAAAGACACCGAGGTCACGGCTTCGCTAATTAATCCGAAACGAGATAACCTAATTTTATTTTAATAACTTATATTTTTGACAGCTCTTGAGGAAAATTATTACTATCTTGGAAGCTTAAGGGCTTGGTCTAGTAGTGCAATCAAATGCATCCTGTCATCCTATATATAAATAATACAAATGTACTAAGGGAAAGTTGCTCCACTTAATTTTTAAAAATTAAATCATTCGTATGTATAATTTAATATTCGTAATAAGTACCAAAAATGACAATTTGAAACAATTTTCGTGAAAATTACACCGGGTGATTTTTTTTTATTAGTACACAAAATTTGCGAATACTTTCTATTGATATCTTCAACTTCATGTTTATATAACTGATCAACTTTTACAAAGAAATTTGGACGAAATATAAAAAAAAAATAAGCTTTCCATACAAAATGCATAACTCTAAACTAGGGATGTAACGATACATGATTTTGCCGATACGATACCGATACCGATATTTGTAGTAATGTATCGGCGATACCGATACCGATACCGATATCGATGGCTTGGTAGAAAAATAAATAGTGAATTATGCATAAAAAGTTACCAACATTTAACAGAGACAACTGTTAAGTATTCGTATTCTTTTAAATAAAAATGCCAAATCAAAAAACAACAAAACCATTTATTTTAGTAGATATTATTAGGTTTAACCTAGCATAGGGGTCATTGTTTAAACTCTGTATGTAAAATAAAAATGTATGTACCTGCAAATAAGATCTGTATACACCTTGTGCTTTTGTTTTTTGAGTCAAATAAACTTTATTTTATTTTATTTTACGAAGTCAGTTAAACTTTAAGTAATACACATACAATCAGTACCTAATAAAAGTTTACTATATTGGTAGAGTTTTTTCAGAAAACAAAGTGCGCACGCGCGGGTGGCCTCCCGCATCGTTCATTGGGCGCGGATTTTTGAATTATTTGATATCAAAAAATTGGTTGTTTGTAAAGTAGGTTTACGATCGAGATGTTTACGTGATAACATAATGCAGTGGCAGCGCTCGAGATGAAACAGGAGATCGGTCCGTCTCTCTCTCGTTATACCTGCGATCGCGCTCGTGAGGTTTTGGTGTGACACAAGTTTATGAACATGTCACCCGACTAAAACGATTTTAAAAACGTATCACGTTAAAAATTAAAAAAAATCAAAATTATTTATTTCTTTCCTTTACACAAACAAATTTGTGATTGGAACACTCCTAGTAAGCAAATAAAATGCTTGTGTCAGGAGGTTCCGCTCTTCCTTAACACTATTACAAAAACAGAAATAAAACAATATGAATGAATACAATGCAAAAACATAAAAGAAAAGAAAGAATTTAATAAAAAAATATCGGTATCGGTTGATTTATTATCGGCGATACCGATATATCGGCTTGCCGATATATCGGCCGATATATCGGTATCGGTATCGGTATCGTTACATCCCTACTCTAAACATTTTTTTCGACCTAAGTTTCTTAGTGAAAGTTGTTCAGTTTAACTAATAAAACGGATAAACAAATTTTGTATATAATAAAAAAAATGTAATGTTTGTGTTAAAAAATTATAAAATAGAAAAATACGCAAATGAAAACAAAAGATATTTATTTCTGACTAGCTTCCGCCCGCGACTCCGTCCGCGCGGATGTCAGTCTTCGCGTCTTCTACAGATTTATTATATTATGTGTAATATATAGATAATTTATATTGATTAACGTAATAAATCTTTTGCTAGCATTCTGATGCTTTATCGGTTGCACTGGATTTATCTCTTTTTTTTCAATCGCTTGAATGATATAGGATGGGTCCTTGATGGGCATCGAATGCTGAAGTCTCGAATCAATCAATTCTGGCAATTTATGTAAAATCTTGATAATGGTCCATCATTTTATTTTGCCTAAACGTTACATACTTTTTTATATATTCTATTTTTAACGAATTATTCACTCCAGTCCAAACAGCAAATAAGCAGACTTCTGCTTCTGCAACGTTTAGTTGTCCCTGAATTTAGAAAAAATAGTCATGATTCTTATCTATGACAAAAGTGTTATTTTTTGCATTGTATTTCAAATATTAAATTTTTTTTTAACCGCATCTTCCGCATTCATGTCTTTTGCCAGAATTAGACATTTAACTTCTACTAGTCCCATTTTCCCTTTTTGATATGGGAGTGTATAAAGTAAATTTTTTAGATATTTCTCGTTATACTTTTAAAAAGTTATTATTGTCATTTTGCTCATTAGGTAAAGTAATTTCGATATCAGTTTTAAGTTTTTTGATACCTGCAATAATAACGTCATAATCGCCTGCACATACTTATCGATTACACCCTGTATAC
>CAJQZN010028531.1:0-10372 GCA_907164685.1 Colias eurytheme | reverse complement strand
ATTATAAAAAAAAGACGTGTGTCACTCGGGGACTGCCGCGGTAAAGCTATTGCATGCTATGCCTTCAAGCCACACCTCCGTGCCCGTCGGAGTGGGGAGCATGAGGTTTTTTCGTTACGGAATTTCTCGATTCGATCCCCGCGCTCAAGGCCCGCGATAGAAGCTATGCAATAGCTAAAAAACATAGAGCAACTTAGGCTCGTCGCAAACGAGCCACCGACCACAGCTACTAGTGGCAACAGCCACTCGACACATTTTTTCATAATATTCTACATTGCAGACACTTCTGTAGCCAGTGCTCGCATCCAGTCAACCACTCGCTACAGGTCAATGTATAGACGACGACAGAAGACATCATCAGAATTCATAATTAAACATGCCTAAAAGATGTTTTATAAAATGCAAAACTTATTAAAACATGGGACTACCGTCACATCATGTAGTAAGGCGGGGATTTTGGTATCTTTGAATGTTACCAAAGAAGTTTCACTTTTGACACATGTGATCGGCACAAAACACTCTTTTTTAATGACTCACCCTGTCCATCGACCAGCATTCTCAAAGCGGCCAAGAGTTTATACGCAACATGATGATCATCTACATTTGGCAAGCATTTTATCAACAAGGGCGCAGCCCTGCCTTGTACCGCAGACACTCTCTTATTAGCTACCGGGACGCTCAAGTTCCTTATAGCGGAGAGAGAGGCGTGTTGTATCTGGTTAAGGGTGGACTTTTCTAGGGGGATTGTTTCACCGGAGTTTTGTTTTATACTTAGGTTGTGGTACACTTCGAAAATATCTGGAAATGAAAAACGATGCAATAAGAAACCAAATTTTTCATCATCAGAATAATTTTTTATTTTTTTTTAATTTCAAAATCTGGCAAAATCAATATTTCATGTTTTTTTTCTAATACATAAGCTACACAATACATTACTAACATGTATCATCAAAATACATTTGTGGTTTTCATGTGAAAACAAACATACATACAATACCAAGTTTATAAAAATAACTTTCACATATATACTACTTTATAAATAACTAGCGGTCTGCCCCGGCTTCGCCCGTGGTACATATTTCGCAATAAAAGGTAGCCTATGTTCTTTCTCAGGATCTAAGAGATTATCTGTGCCAAATTTCATCCAAATCGGTCCAGTATATTTTATGCGTGAAAACCATACAAACATACATACATACAAACCTTTCCTCTTTATAATATTAGTATAGATAATTCATTTAAAACTTACCCAACAGCTTATCAAATATCTTATCGTTCATCATCTGTATGCAATAATCGTCTTGCCTTGCAAAGTTACCGATAGCAAGTAATGCAGTACCAAGCAAATGATGGTTTGGTGAATCAAGCCATTTTACCATTGTCAAATATACTTCACCCACACCATCTTTGTATAGAATGGGCATTGCTTCATCTATGAATAAAATATTGCAAAAATACATGTAAAGTACAGATTGAAGGTTAGATAAAATATTTTTGAAGTGAAACTTCTTTAGGAGCGTTGAGAGTAAAATTTCAAGGCCGCATCATGGCAATACCGTCACGACATGGAGTAAGGCGACGATTTTGGTATATCTTATCAAAGAAGTTTCACTTCTGACACGTGTGCTTCACACACACACTACCTTTTTTATATTTTTAATTTGAGGCCATAACTAGATAGGTTTTTTTTAAATAACGTAACGGCACCGGTTTCCGACTAGCCTCCTCTATCCGACCATTTTGATTTTTATTTGATAAAACGTTTAAAATACGCGCGACATTCGTGAAACTGAAGGCTTTCGATCCAATCACTTATCGTACGTCATCTGTCCAAAATTGGGTTTCAAATTTTAACCGACATTTCGTCAATCCAAGAAAAGCTAGGCGAGGGTGTAGTTTGTATTGGATTGAATGCGAAAAAAACATAAAACGGTGAAAATAAACATTTGGATTTTTACGCTAAATACTCTGGTAAGTTTGTGGTTAATTTACTTTAAACATTTTATTGGTGTTTTAAATTATTAATTTTAAAATATACATGCATAGGAATGATCCGGTTCCGGTTGTCGATCTGTTTACACGTACGTCACAGAGCTCCGCGATAAATTATAAATAAACAGTGCAAAAAGTGCCAATAAAGTGTGTCTTACGTACAATTGACTATATCATCGATCAAAATACGTGATCAGTGAAAAGTTAAAGAAAAAAATATTATATTGCGAGAATAAATCATCCGCAATTGTAAACATTCTAACCTCAAATTCTGTCAAGTGACAAGTGTCATTATAAACAAATTGTGTAGGTATAGACTATAGAGTGGAATCTACAGTACCAACATACGAAACAGCAAAACAAACGTTGCCATATCAAAACAAGTGTGGCCACAGTAAAACAAGTGTTGCCATAGTAAAACAAGTGTTGCCACAGCAAAAGAAGTGTTACCATAAGACAAAAATGGATAAAAGTATGGAAATTTTACTCGCAAAACTAGACGAAAAGTTGGACCATCAAACTAAAATTATAACAACTTCGGTAACACAAAATGTTATGTCAGCTCTCGATGAAAGGCTTAAAACGATCACCGAAGAAAACGCCCAACTTAAAAATAAAATTAACGAGTTAGAGTTAAAACTCAAATTCGTCGACAAGGATAAACGCAAAAATAATCTTGTATTTTTTGGTATCGAGGAAGGAAAAACATCAACGGAGACGGAGCTAGTAGATTACATAAAAGACATTATAATAGAAATGGGAGTACACTTTGAAGTCTTTGAAATTAATAATATCTACAGAATCGGTAAAAAAGCGCTCGATAAAAATCGCCCTGTTGTAGTCTCACTCACAACTACCTGGAAGAAACATGTGATTCTACGAAATAAATCTAGCCTGCCAGAAGGAATAAATATTAAAGAGGACTTTCCCAAAGAAATATTAGAAAAACGTAAACAACTGCAGCAACAAGTCGAAGAGGAAAAGAAAAAAGGGAATATAGCGTTTATAAAGTATGATAAGCTGATTATAAAGAAAAAACACACGAAAGCAACAGAGAAAAGAGGAAAAGAGAGACTTCAAGATCACCGAAAACACCACTACAAAAAAAAGTAAATGCAGGCGATATTGAAAGTAAATCGACCATCTCGAGCAACGCCACCTCTAAAACTGCAACAAAGGAAATTATCAGACCAAATATATTGAACTATGTAGAGCGTGGGAGATCAGCCTCTTTTTCAAATCTCTCAAAAAACTAATATGCGACAGCCGGATCCAAACAACCACAACAACCACACCATCCAACATAACAAAAATAAATTGCACCCCAAGCCGGCTTGTCACCGTGGGGGAAGAAGACAAACACCCTCCATACAAATCAAGACATTATAATTCGAAGATCACGGAACATATTCATATCTGTACACTGAATACTCGGACACTAAGAACAGAAGAGAGCCTGAAAGAACTGGAAATAGCCATCTCTAATATAAAATGGGACATACTGGGCATCAGCGAGATGAGAAGGCCAGGAGAAGGGATAGAAGAAAAGGATGACTATATCCTGTTTCACAAAGGAGAACACACCGGTCAAAAGGGCGTAGGTTTCCTTATTAAGTCTACAATGAAGAAAAACATTCTGGGATTCGAAGGAGTTTCAGACAGAATTGCGGCAGTACATTTAAAATTTCCGGGTTACAGGAAGAACTGGGCCATCTTTCAAATATATGCCCCAACAGAGCATTCGGGGAAATCAGACATAGACTACTTCTATGACTGTTTAGCTGAAGCAATAAAACCGTACTACAACAAAAACATAATTATCATGGGCGACTTTAACGCACAGGTTGGTGAAAAGCAAATTGGAGAAGAATTCGTAATCGGAAGGTTTGGTCACGGAAAAAGAAGCCAAAACGGACAGAAACTAGTAGAATTCATGATGGAAAATAACCTTTTTCTAATGAACTCACGCTTCCTCAAAAATCCTAAAAGTAAATGGACGTGGTGCTCTCCAGGTGCTAAATTCAAAACTGAAATTGACTTTATTTTAACAAACAAAGCAAGTGCGTTCTCAGATACCAACATAGTCAAAAACCTCAACTTCAACACAGACCATCGTATGGTTAGGAGCTGCCTAAGTTTAAACCAACCCAAAAGATCCAGGAAAAACCTCGCCAATAATGATGAGCTGCTCAAAATATCTGAAATCAGTCACCATAACAATCCCCGCACAACAGAATCGTTCAATGAAATCATTACTTCTGACGCAGAAACTGGTATTAAATACGAGAGATTGCAAAACAAACTGAAAGACATGCTAATCAGCAAACCAAAGCGTAAGGAAAGCTACTTAAGCAAAGAAACAATGGAACTACTAGATGAAAGAAGAGCACTAATATCAAATAAGGGGGACAGGGATAGACGCCAAAAAATTTCGAATCTTAGCAAGAAAATAAAGGAAAATATGAGGGATGACCGCAAGAAACAAAGAAATAGAGTCTTGGAAGAAAATATAAAAAGAACAGGAGGAGCAAAAAAGGCTATGAAACAACTAAGTGAACACGACAAAGAATGGATACCTAAATTAAAGCAACGCGAATCTCATTTAACTAATCGACTCTCAATACAAAAACTAGCTTCGGACTATTACCGCCGACTGTATACTGATCCAGGGAAAGACCCAATACTAGAAGCAAAAGAAACAAACGGAAATACAGTTGACGAAGTACCAGAAATACTGGCCTCAGAGGTAACCAAGGCAATAAATTCCCAAAAACTCGAGAAAGCCCCAGGGCCGGACAAGATCCCTAACGAATTACTCAAGGGAACATTAGAGGAAATTAGTCCTGTGCTGGCAAAACTTTTCAATGAAATACTACAAACAAGACAAATCCCGGAAGAATGGACCAAGTGTCACATAATTCTTTTACATAAAAAAGGCCCTAGAGACGAGATTGAGAATTACAGGCCTATCTCTCTTATATCCAGCATATACAAGGTGTTCGCTAAAGTCATCCTGGAAAGGATATCACCAACGCTGAACGAGAGCCAACCTGTGGAGCAGGCGGGATTTAGGGGGAAATTCAGCACATTGGATCACATACACACACTAAAGCAGCTGCTACAAAAGTATAACGAATACAACAAACAACTGTACTTGGCATTTATAGACTACTCAAAGGCATTCGACAGCCTCAGGCACCACTACATTTGGCGCAGCCTTGAACAACAAGGGGTCCAGAGCAGTTACATAGAATTGCTTAACAGTTTATACACATCTAGCAAGGCCTGTATTAAACTGGAATCTACAGGAGAACCATTCCCTATTCAAAAGGGCGTGCGACAAGGCGACCCTCTCTCTCCTACGTTATTTAACGCTGTACTCGAGCACATCTTTAGACAGCTTAACTGGGACCACTTAGGTGTGAATATTAATGGAGCTCGCCTAAATCACCTAAGATTCGCCGATGATCTGGTGCTTATAGAAGAAGACCCTGAAACATTGCAACTAATGATGCAGAGCCTTGCAGATGCAAGCAGAGAAGTTGGCCTGGAAATCAATGCCAGTAAAACAAAATTAATGTCAAACTCTAGTGAATTAGACGTTATGGTAGATGGCAAAAGGATTGAATATGTCAAAGAATATATTTACTTAGGACAGATAATTTCCCCTTCAGATGATATGACAAAAGAAATTAACAGACGAATAGCCCAAGGATGGAGAAAATACTGGTCGATGAAGGAAATAATGAAAAGTAGGGTACTGGACAATCATATAAAAAAGAAAACGTTCGACACCTGTATTCTCCCCGTTCTCTCTTATGGCTGCGAAACCTGGTCGACAACACACTACCACAGAGAGAAACTTATAAAATGTCAACGTGCCATGGAACGAAGCATGCTAGGGTTGAAAATTAAAGACAGAGTCAGGAACACAGACATAAGGAAAAAAACAAAGCTCACAGATATACTTACCCGGATAGACACCCAAAAATGGAGATGGACAGGTCATTTGCTACGCCATCCTATTAACAAATGGAGCAAACAAGTCACTCTCTGGCTACCAAGAGACGGCAAAAGAAGCAGGGGTCGTCAAGTCAGAAGATGGGAAGATGACTTGAAACAGACTGCGGGACCATTTTGGATGAGAGTAGCAAGGGACAGGTTACATTGGAAAGAATTGGAGGAGGCCTATGCCAAAAGGCACACCGAACTTAGGGACCTCTTGTAACCCTATGTTTAGGAATAAAAGGCTATATTATTATACATGCCAAGATAGTGTGTTTTTATAGGTTTTTTTGGACAAATAATTATGGACGGAATGAGGATCTTGTCAAAATAACAACATTCCGAAATCCGACCGAATCGGTCGGTAAAAGGAATTTCGCTCTTTTTAAAAGAAGGTAATTTTCTATTATGCATGTTGTTTTGTGGAGGTTTCGTATTAAGTTATTTATTCTAAACGCTATGCTTACATACAACACCTGTATGCGACCAATACTAACTTTAATGGATTATTTGTAATATTCGTTTTAACTGACACTCTTTTTTGATTTTTTTGTTATTCATTTACAAAGACCGGTCTGGTTTAAAAACCCTATATTTTACGTTTATGACACATAATTGCATAACTACGACATTGTGATATCTTTATAAGTGTACATATGAAATAGAAATGAACTAAAAATGAATATCAATTTCGGTTTAGAGGCTTTATTACGCAAATGTAGGTTTGGTCGGAATCTAGGTGCGATTTATTTCCCTGTTTCCGTCCAACTGGGTTGCTTTTGCTTGCGCTGTGCTTGAGTGAAATTGCATGCGTTTATTTCAGGTCATCATCATGAGTGATAAAAAAGAGGCTGAAGTATTCTCATTAGCTGAAATAATACTTTTGGTGAAATGGATTTTAGAATTGGGCAAAGTAGTCAATGGGACATTCTAAATTAGTGTGGATGACCAGTGAACTACTACAGTCTAACATAGAGTTAGTTTTTGTTATTATAATAAATGCTCAAATATTATTTAAAACTAGCGGTCCGCCCCGGCTTCGCCCGTGGTACATATTTAAAATATCTCTCCATAAGAACCATCCTCGTACTTCAAGTAATATAATAAAAAAATAATTATCGAAATCGGTCCACGCGTGATGCAGTGAAAAGACGAAACGGGTTTTTACGAATTTCTATTGTATTTCTATTGTCATAAAGTTGATTTTAGTAGAAAATATTTGGCTGGTCGGAATCTAGCTACTCAGTGGTCGGAAACACGTGTATTTGTACTCAGTCGGTCGGAAAATGGTGCTTTCAGTTAATTTCCAGTCGTGACAGTTAAAATCCAAATTTAAGTAATAAAAAGCCATTATGAAATACAATTATGTGCATATTTTAAAATATAAGTTCGTAATCTTTCATAATATCATTTTTTCTTATGACCTCTAGAGTATTTAATTTATCTTTTAAAGGATTCATTTAGCCGTATCAATCAGTGGTCGGAATTCGGTGCCATTACGTTACCTATTATTAAATTATCATCAGCTATTTTAAGTAGTAAAATTTTATTTTTTACACTAAAAATTTCCCTTTTCTGAATTAATATTTTACACTCGTAATCTTTAGTTTTACAAAGTTATTTTACAATTAACTGGCCAATAATAATCATAAACAGAAATACTAGATCTCACCTCCAGTCAATATAAGTATAATCAAATAGCATGCTTGTTTCACGATCCCTTCCACCTGTTTGTCGTCAGCGCTCAGCTCTCCTGCCTCATGTCTTTGTAATAACTGGTTGAGACGCACACACACTAGTTGTACACCGCCTTCCTTGGCTAGTAAGGTTTTTACTGTGTCTGGAAGTATTTTTAGTGATTATCAGATACTGAATATATGTTTTAAATGTTGTCTTATACAAAAAATATGGAGGATTATCTTGTCTAAAAACTTGAAATGAAAGGAATGCACTTTTCTGCCTACTAAGACATTTTACTATAAAATATTGCTGCACAATAACTTTGTGGCTAAATATTTAGTATTTAGGATTTAAATATGATAAACAGTGCACATAACATATCTCTAAAGAGCACATGCACAAACTTCTTGTCCGAATCTGTATAATTATTTGATTACAACAAAAATAATTTTATCAAAGGATAGCAATACAGAATGACGGATGGAAAATAATGTTAAATATAAAAAAAATACATGCCATGTTCCCGCACTTGTGAATGCAAGTGTTCTAAACACAGCTCTGACAATTCCACATTTGTGGTTTCCTTCAGCACTTTCAACACGGCCACATTTATTTCATCGCTATACAGGAATTCAGGTGCATTATCATTTATCACACTCAGTATTAACAGAACTGTAGAAACCAGATCGTCATTCATATCATCTTTCTTTAGTTGAGCTATCAATACATTTTTGCAATTGTCTATAACTCCACATTTATCCAACGAATCTGAGAATTCCTGCCCTCCGATTGCATAGTTCAACAGCGTCTTACAAATGAGTATTTGGATCTCGTCAAATTCAGTCACTTTTAAAGTGTTGGTCAACAAGTTATTCAATATTTGTACTCCATTGTTTTCAAGCATGATTTTCCTTGAAACATCACAGTCACAGCATAAATTACCTAGCGCTCGAAGGCATTGTTTCGTGAGTTCGAACTTATCGATACACAACTCTTTGGTTAAAATACTAAGTATTGGTTCGATAATTTCTTTTTGTGCGTACGTTTCACGTTTGTTCTCACATTTCGCAACCTCTGATACAGCCTGAACACTTAATAATACGATAGATTCGTCATTACTCTTTAATAAGGATTTCAAACACGATGAAACATCGAATTCGTAGTTTTTACCGGCAGCAATAATTTCGTTTAATTTTGCTTTTAAATCGTTCACATTATTTATGTTTTGTATAACAAGAGTCTCGAAAGAAGTAGATTTCTTTGCTGACGGGCCTGGAATATATGGTTATATATTAATACAAGGATAACATTAATTATTCACTGTTGTGCTGAACTGTATCATGCTATATTTTACCGTCCATTGTGCAATGCTAAATTACAATTGTAAAAAAATTAATGAATTCAATTGGATGCTTTTAAGGATTTTTCTTCGTTGCAAAATATTCAACTGATTTCATCTTATTAATTTTGTGTTTTTTTATTATAAATTTTGTGCTCTACACAGAAAATGAAACTGAGCAAATCGATGTCCAATTGGCTGTAACGTCAGATGTCAAAACAATTGAGATGTCAAATTCTTGTCAAAAGATATGAATGCATTCAGTTTTATTGAAAATCGAACTGTACCTGTGAACTGTACATATAGGTAGTTCACATTGAAATACTGTGGAAATACTTATCTCCGTTTATTTCACGTTTATTTAAATCTAATAAACTTTTAAAATTTACTAGTGACTGTAGTAGTCACGTAGTAGTATTAGAACTTATCTATTCTAGACTTTCTAAAAATGTTATAGGTAGGTACAAACAATATTTCAGAATATCTAAATAGAACAAAATTTTGCAAATCATAATCAGGCTAGGTGTATTTCATGTACAAAAAATTACGATTATTATTATGTACATCGTAAAAAATTCAACACCATTACATAACAATGCAATTATTTTTAGGAACTTTGCGTGAAATATTACATTTTTATGTGGTTAGAGCGTAGGTGTTTCAGTAATAAAAATATAGTTTCGGTAACCACAGGATCGTTAAAAATATTCTTGAAAACTTTTTGTTTGGATATATTTTATGAAATGTGAACAGTAATGTATAAAAATATAGAACATGAAACTTTTTTACGCTTACCTTTTATTTGCGGCAACCGCAGCTTCCGACCAGACGTTTAGATATGAACAAAAGCAAAATTATGGTTTAGGTAGACCTATTATGTAAGTATATAATATTTCGACTACGGACTAATCTATTATCACGACATAGGTACAAGTCTTTGTATCTGCTGTTGAGTAGTGCTTCTGTACCCCAAGGTTGCCCAAATAATAATGCCTTTCCTTTAACCACTTTATTACTCTTCACAATATATGTGTTGTTAGAACTAGCCGTTAAGCACTACTGAATAATAATTCTAATAAAATGTAGAAAGCGTCGGGGAAACAATGTGGACGCACACATATACAAAAGCTCGGTCAGCGAATTGCATATGTGTGTCCCTACATTATTCCCCCCCTTTTCAAAAAAAAATTATACACTCCAAAAAAAAAATTTATCAAAAGACATAATAAACAATTAAACACACAACAATTACCGTTAAATACAAAATGACAATGCGATACACATATTAATTCGTAATACATATTTCTTATACCTATGTAATCCGATATAACTTACTAATCTAGTACAAAAACAGGA
>CAJQZN010028508.1:0-10997 GCA_907164685.1 Colias eurytheme | reverse complement strand
TACTCATCACCTGCACTCGCACTAATCAAAGTGTGAACCAGCCATTAAGCTTCGAGATAATAAATAATACATTTCGGATAAAACCACAATACACAGCAACAAAGATGAATACTTTCCTTATATATAAAGCAAATATTATCCCAACAGAGCATTATTGACGTAAAAAATTTGGACATTTCGCCGCGTTATTGCCTCGGTTAATGTAATATTTGGACATATTAAGTGTCCATTTCGGACTGTTTAAACGCATCGTCCTCCTGGGGGAACGGGGAGAGGGAATAATCGGTTAAGTGCGAGTCGAATTTACGACTTACGGTTCCGTAGATCATTTCTAGTGTAAAAAAATTGGTCCATCCGTGCCAAGCATTGTTTAATCTTGATTTTTATTAGATATTTGTTGTTATAGCGGCGCCGAAAAAACATAATTTCTAAATCTTTCAACACATTTTACTATCACGGTTCATGAGATTACAGCCTGAATGGTGACAAACAGTAAATAATAGGGTTTCCAATAATTAAAAAATAATAAAATATTCCTTTTGGTACGGAACCCTAAAAGTAGTTATAAAAGGGGGGATACAGGTTAGTCTGCATCGTGTTACCGGGATGAAGATGTCGAAATGATGACAGATGGTTTTGACGTAATTTCACCGAAATAGGTATCTATCTTATCGAGGTAGTGGAGAGAATGAATGTGTATAGTTTTGATGTGCTTTTGTTTGTTTTGTTTTGGTTGTGTTTTGTTGTGATGGCGAAGTTTTTATTACAAGTTGTTGTATCATAATGCTTGTTTTTTTTGACTGATTGAATATGAATGTGAAAATCGAGTGATATTATATTTACTAATAAATTTAATAAATTATTCAAACATAAAATTTGGGACAGTATTTTTATGTAAATATATTATCCATCACAAATATTCGTCCTTACCAAAAAGCTAAGAAATAAATCTGAATTTCATTTCAACTAATAGGTACTTATACTTATTATTAATTATAAGCACATCAATCGTCTCTACGAAAGACGCAATTTCACCAAGCATGAACCAAGAGTCCATCGAGCCACGAAGCTAAAAATTAACCGAAAAATATATCGGAGTACCCTCAGAAACGTGAATTAAGCGATTAAACACTCCTCGCGTCACTCGAGCGGCTCTCCGTCTATCTTTGATCTTTCGTAAATCCGAGGCGTTTAGTTCTCAGTGCTAAATACAACTCTATCCCTATAGGATAAGGTAAAGTTTTCAGTGACCTAGTGGCTAATCCAATTGTTGAATATCGTACGATAAAATCGCTTTCATAATCGATATTTTAGCTGCGATATTCGGTATCCGTTTATCTAGTACGTTCCAGGAATATGTAGTGTGATTTTAGAACTAGGTACTGCCCGCGGCTTCACTCTTATTAGCTTATGTACTAATCTAGATATCTATCTTTGCACCAAATTTGTTCCTATGTGACATTTCTTTATGTGAAGCAGTTACAAAATACATGTATACATTCCAACAGATTTTCGCGTTTACAATACTAGTTGTGCCGCGTGGTTTCACTTGCAGAAGAACCCACGGGCAAAAGCCGATGTATTTCTATAGCTTTTGTGTTATTCTTGTACGTAGACTACTTATTGTCAAGCATAATCGGTATTAGTACAGTTTATTTTGCGCGAAAGAGTTAAACAAACTTACATCCATACAAATTTTGGCTTTTATAATATTAATAAGATATTAGTTTGTTTAAGCGATAACAAAGGTTATTAGATAACACATGGACCGTAAGTGTTATCGTAAATATATGTTTAGTACGTGGGTGTAAAATTAAATCAACATTTGCCTAAGGAACCCTATTATTCTAACTCCGAGTTACATTTATGTTACATACTGTTTACAAGATGAATTTAATTAAGGTATCCTATTAATAGGGAAGACTTATTTAACATAATAATTAAGTATGTCGATTAAAACAATACGTAGAGTTTATTATGTTAATATTTTTAATACGATAATATTGGCGTATATAAATTATAGATAAAAAAGTTAAGATTTTTGTCTTTAACGTAGAAACTACTGAACGGATATAGCTAAGTTTTTAAACATAAGTAAGTTTTAATAAACATTTAAGAATTGCTCCCCAAAACTGATTAGAATATACTATATACACTTTTAAATTTAGTAAGGTGACAGACAAACCTCCAAGCATAAAGTAAAAATTAACAAAAAACTTACTCAAAGTCTGCAAAGTATTCATAAAGTTTCACATTCAATCGCGTGTCAAACGATTTCAGTCAGTAATCCCTTAATCCGAAGGGCTATTATCCCTTCACGACACTTTATACTAATATAGATACGTTTTCTTAATGAATTATTTTTTACCCGAAGAAACTGTTGGAGACTGTGAAGCCATCAGTCATTGTTAGTACTTACTTGCTAACTTTGTGATAGCATTATGGAAGTTGGTTGTGACTTGTGATACTCTGTTGGTAATGGGGAAGGGCTGTTAATATGGGGGAGGGGGGAGGTTATGCATTGAAGTAAGTTTCTGATGCTTATTTGTTTAAGTTTTACACACAAGTAATTACCGTGAGAAGAAATTGTCAATATATGAAGGTACCTTGAAATTGTAACTTGTTAAGAAAAGATAGACTTCTTTCAGAAGATCTTATAAAGCACTAGTTATGCCGTGCGGTATAACCCGTGATCAAAAGCAAGCAAATTTGATACATAAGCCACTGCCAAATATCGTTGAAATCTGCTCAGTAGTTTTCGCGTGAATGAGGAACAAACACACTATAATATATTAACATTCTAATTAAACAAATAAATGAAATGGAATGCTAGTTCAAAAATAAATTAAAGTTGATTCAATGTAGCTACTAAATTAATAGTAATTTAATTAGAAAAATGATTGCATAATTCTACGAACTTTACATTAAATGTGCACATAAATGGCCTTTTCATTTTAATTAAGTTTATGATCAAAACAAATTTTGATCGCGTTTGAATGAAGCTTGATGTAATTAATTAGATTGATATAAATTATAATTATTTGCTTGAAAAGTTTATTTCGTAAATATTGTGATAAACATCTTATGAAATTAACTTCATATTGTTGTTCATAGAATCATTAGTTATTACTTATGCCAATATCTATAATTATAAACACACTCTTGGCAAGTTTCAAAACTTATAAAAGTAGTGTATAATATCCTCTCTAGTTAAGTAGTTTATTATCAGTTAAAATAATAAATATTGTATGAAAATACAGTAGGGTTATAGGCCATCTGTAATGTATCTTATCACTAGCTGTGCCTCGCGGTTTTACCTGTAGTGCTGCGCTCCTGTTGGTCTTAGCGAGATGGTATTTAGCCTATAGCCTTCCACGATTAAATGGGCTTTATAACACCGAAATATTTTTTTAAATCGGACCAGTAGTTCTTGAGATTTGCGCGTTCAAACAAACAAACTCTTCAGCTTTATAATATTAAGTATAAATATAGATTTAAATATTCTAAAAACGAGTTTGCTAAGGCTTTATATTGATATTTAATTTAAAATATTTATCAACCAGTTAAGTTGTTTGCCTCTCTCAGCTCTCTTCCTTGTAGTTTGCAATTTAATCACCGCACAGAAGGCTAGAGAGGCTTCTAATAATAATATCGTAGAGACCGCTACGAAGCGTAGGGAGCGTAGCGCCGTAGCTACGCCGTAGAGCTACGTAGAAATTACGTTATTGTTTTACGGTAATTGTGAAACCTTAAGAACACTGTACGTTGTATTATAGATAATAATATGCGTACTAAGCTTATAGATATTATTTATTAAATAAATATATTAGGGGAAAATGATTCAATTTTAATATGTTTACTAAATTGCCTTCTTAGTCGTTACAGAATATTATCTATTATGGAAATAGAAAAGCTAAATAAATACTAGGTTAGTATTCTCTAACAATCCTGTATTATGTGAATTACATAATGATACATAAATTAATTAGTGGGTACAATAAGTCAATTTCTAAATTTTATTTCAACGTTAATAGTTTCACCACTTTCAAACCGCAAAAAGCACTGAATCTCTTTAGTAATATTAGCATAGTTATTTCGCGTATATGCCTCGCTCGCTTTGCGTGTTCGAGTGTGATGCTTGGAGGGATAGGGCTGGCGCGTGATAGTTTTAATGTGATGAGGAAAATAAAATATGTAATGTAGAAAAGAATGTAGTTTATAGTTATTGGTAAAAGAAATAGATTTTTTTATTATTAGTATACTAAATTATTATAATTTTATTAGAGTAGCCAAAATGATTTGTGGAAATTGTAAACAGTATGTTCATTTAAAACGTTATGTTGTTTTAATTTTTGTATTTTCGAATTTAAATATATGTTTTGTTTCAAAATACTTAAAATTCTTAACAGTGTTAAGTGTAGAATGTATTGTAATCTTACCAGAATTAAAATGGGAAAGATGATGAATTAATTTCCGCGATAAAATTTGTTTTAAACGTAGAGACTCAAATGGTCCTCAAAATGGTTTTCGAATTTTTTAAAGTATGTTTCATCACTCTTATCAATTAAATTTGTTTAGTGGTCCCTAGAATAACTTGTTATTGTTCAAATAAAACCAAATTTAGTATTTTGTGACACTCACTTTCGAAGTTATTACAATTTTCATAAATTCACTATCCGAATTGATAGGTTTGCCATTTTGAGGGGGATGAGGTAGGGGACTGTAGAGGGGTTGAATTGTCGATAAAAATACCTGGAGAATAGCCCCTTCAAATATCGGTATGTCATGTCCGGACACACTGTATAGTAAATATTTTCCATGTATTATGACTATTTAAAAGCAATTTTGACAAAAGTGTAATTTAACAAATTAATATTTGAGTTCGAGTTGTACCGCTACTAGACGAGTAGACGCGAGCTATCTAGTTTACCAATTATATATTTAAAACCGCAGTTTGTAGTTAGTTATAAACCAATTAATCGTCTTGACATTGTGGTTGGCAACCCTAACCGCACAGCACAGTAAAGCAAGCATGCACGGTAAGATTGTACAAGTTTGAACAAGATCGCAAAGTTGCTAACATGTTCCGATGCTCATGGGAAATGTTATTAATAGACGTTTAATTTAACCAGCAGTCAATGGGTAGTGCTGGGGGATAATGGTTTTTAAGGGGGAAGGAAGAAGGTTGGAATTGCGTTGACGTGATGTTAGTAGTAGTAACTTGCACTAAACACGCTTCGTTAAGTTATCAACTAGCAGTATTTTAATATATCCACTTTGAATTAGATTGGGCCGATTTTTCAATCATTGGTTACAACTTACAACTTATCTGTCAAATAAAGTAAGTACCTATTACAAAATAATATACAGATGTCACCTGTTAAATGTAAAAAACGGACAAGTAGCACATTTTTGAAATGGATGTTTAATACGACGAATAAGATGTAACCAAGGATTGAAAAATCGGCCCTTAGGTATTCAACAGAAATGGTAACACATAATCTCAGGAATTTCCATAAAAAGACGTGTGGCACTCGGGGACTGCCGCGGTAAAGCTATTGCATGCTATGCCTTCAAGCCACACCTCCCGTCCGTCGGAGTGGGGAGCGTGAGGTTTTTTCGTTACTGAATTTCTGGATTCGGTCCCCGCGCTCAAGGCTACGCAATAGCTTAAAAATTAACGAGTTGAAAAAAGCTCCTCGCTTATGCCATCCTAACGTTTAAAAAACATTGATACCATAGATTATTTAGTGTAAATAAATACCAGCGACGCTCAATCGAGTCTCTTCAAATACTCTGTGTATACAGGTTTAAAACCTCAAATGTAAATAAATATATTTTCCTCCTATCGCTTTTTATTTGCGTTTGCTGATAGCGGATTTATAAAGTGTACCAAGTCGAATGTATATGTAAAATTGTGTTGTACACGAATTGATAACATCCTCCTTTTTTTTGAAGTCGGTTAATTATTTTTGTTTCTTGTTGTATCGTTTTAATTTTAATTGTATTGTTTGTTAATTGTGTTTATTGTTTGTGTTAATATTGTGGACTGAAATAAAATATCTTTCGTTCTTTCTTACATTTTTATAAAGACTATAGCTGACCAGACAGACGTTATTGTCCTGTCTACGCGCAAATCGTCAAACCCGTGAAGTTTATATGGCCGTTATGTTTTCGCATTTGCTTAATTTTTTGCGTAAATATCTTGAATTTCTTTCATAAGATCCTTCTCATGACAATAACGAACACATCAAACTAAGATCGAATCGGTCCACCCGAATACGCGCGATGCCATGACCAATGGACATAGTGATTCATTTTTATTTAAATACTAGCGGTCCGTCCCGACTTCGCCCGTGGTACATATTTACGTTTTCTCTACATAAGAACCATCCTCGTACTTCAAGGAATATTATAAAAAAAAAATAACGAAATACACAACAACAATAACAGTTTAGCTGTTCTCGAGTTATGCGCTCTTCAACACATTTTTCGTTAAATTTTTTTTATATTGTAGACGTGCGAAGTTTTCTGTTTAAACTTACGATAATATTCCCGCGTTTAAATCTTGCACGGTATGCAAAAATATTAGATGAAGCCGTTTATGTATTAAAAGAGTTTTTAAATAAGGTCTCTTGAAGATGAGCTGATGTGAATTTTAAATGAGTATAATCTTTTAGCCTTTTTTTAAAGATGGTTGAGCGGTGAAGTACCGTGGAGGTAACGAACCTTGTAATAGTTTGTTATGGCATATTAAGAAAATGTATTGTGTATTTTTTATGTTAATATTATCTTTTTGAACTGAAACTTTAGGCGCGTTGAGAGTAAAATTTCAATGTCGCGTCATGGCAATACCGTCACGTCATGGGGTAAGGCGACGATTTTGGTATCTTTGAATCTTGCCAAAGTTTCACTACTGACACGTGTCCTCGGCACACACGATCGTTGTTTGTAGTATAGGTAACAATTTTTTGTGTTAGTTACTTGATAACTAATATTCAAATTATCTAAAAAACGGATTTAAAACCCGATTTATTGATAATTTTCGTAAAATTATTTATAACAAGAATAGATACGGGCGTACAAATGCGTCGTAGTTTCTAATTTCTAATTACATAATGGCGCAAAATGAAATATAAGAACGGTTGTCGTAACGTTTCGAAATTTAATTAATTTTAATTTTATCTTCAAAGGCGTCTTGATTACGAGATTGTGATGGTTCAATTTAATGCACAAATATTGTTTTAACTAATGGCGAAATATTAAGGTGATCCGTATTTTCTTTTGGTTGTATATAAAACTCAAACTCAAAACATTTATTTATTCAATTAGACTTTTTATAGAAGCACTTTTGTATTGTCATAACATAGTTTTATTATTTACCATTACACATTTATTATTTTACTTATATCTAAATTATATGTACCTTTTTTCAATCCTATTAATATTATAAATGCGATAATTGAGTATGGATGTATGTATGTTAATTACTCTATCACGAAAAAACTGCTTGGACGGATTTGGATAAAACTATGCAGTAATATAGATTATTCATCAGTATAACACGTGAGCTGTATAAATACTTGATTTTGCAAGATCGTTCGCTAAAACTTAGTTAAAACAGCAAGGCACAGTTAGTAATCCAATAAAAATGAAAAAGTACGGTTTAAAATCTGCCAAACATCTTAAGTAGAAGATTATTAGAAAAATTAAGCGTTTTCTTCGTCCTAAGAAGGCCGTCAAAGACGGATTTGGAAGTTTCTAGAGATATTTTTTAATCGGTCAAGCGTGATTAGGTAGTGGAGTTGAGCTAGGTTTTAGGTAAGGATGGTTTTGAGAAAGTTTTATGAGAGATTATTTGCTGGCTTTTCCTTAGCGGGTTGTAAGATTTAGAATGTTTGAGATGTGGTTTTTGCTAGTGGTTATGTGTATAGGATATGGTTGGTATGTGTCTGGAAAAGTTGAGTAACGAGATTTTTGCTTTAGCTTTAAATAGTGACTAAGTTTGATGATGTAGAATGTTTTAAATATATAGATTACTGTCTTTGTTTAACACTTTTATAAATTAAGAATTACGGTGTCTTGAAAACGTGTTTATTAAATACTATTTATAATAACATTTTGAATCGTTAGGTCTTCAGGAGGGCTCATGTGGTTTAAATACAACTCTATTGTGATTATAAATGCGAAATATTCCGTGCTTATTTTACAATACAAAAACAATATAAAACATATACACAAACATATGCAATACAAAAACATATTTTTGTAGTAGTAACATTACTTAAGTACATATTCTGTGCACATTTACTGAATATGTACTTAAGCTGAAAACGAGAGATCCTTGAGCGAAAGATTAGTTTAAAATCAGCAGTCTTTATTTATTACATACTAGTGGTCCGCCCCGGCTTCGCCCGTGGTACATATTTACGTTTTCTCTACATAAGAACCATCCTCGTACTTCAAGGAATATAATAAAAAGAGAATTATCGAAATCGGTTCAGCCGTTCTCGAGTTATGCGCTTACCAACACATTTTGCGATTCATTTTTATATATAAGATCTTCTTCTTGTCTTATATATAAAAATGAATGAACCGATTTCGATAATTCTTTTTTTATTATATTCCTTGAAGTACGAGGATGGTTCTTATGTAGAGAAAACGTAAACATGTACCACGGGCGAAGCCGGGGCGGACCGCTAGTAGGTAATAATATAGATAGGTAACCTAATCCAAACTACGTCTTACAGAGATGAATATAGGCTTTCACGGCGGCGCCATGATAGATAGTTAACGTCCAATAAATTGATTAATAGACTGCTTCGCTACAAAGACGAAGAGGCCATTCATAAATTTACGGTGATATAGTGTCGCTTGTAAACTAGTGTAAAGGTGTGGGTATATCGATTATCGATGTGTGTGTGTGTGTTTGTGGTTTAAGAATATAAGATGTTAAAGATTGTGTGTGAATAATTTTACTGATTTAGTTACGTACATATTAGTTTCAGTTTAATTAGCAAATCATTATAGTTTTGTAAAATTGATAGATAAATTTATCGTGATGTAAAAGTTGAAAAAAAAATTGCAAAAAGATGATTAATATAATTTTTTCACTATAGAATATAGGTAAGTCAATAAATACTTTGCCATCTGCAAGTGCATAATATATAATTAGTAAAAGGTAGACATATGTTACATATTTAATCTGTAATATACGCATACGTAATTAATCTGTTTACTTTTCGTACTTTTAATATGAATTTTAAAACGATACAAGTTAGACTTTTCAATTTTTTTCAGGTAATTGTGAATAGATCGTAAACCTCAATATTTTATTATGATGCATAGCGCCTCGTGTAAGGTGTAACAATATATTGATGGATGTATCTCGTAGACGCGGCCATACATAATAGTAGTGACATATAACTGGATGAGGTCGGTTTAGTTATTAGTTAGTGATTGCGTATTAAGCTGGGTTTTATGTAAAGACTAGCGGTCCGCCCCGGCTTCGCCCGTGGTACATATGAAAAATAGATGTTGGCCGATTCTCAGACTTACCCGATATGCACAGAAAATTTCATGAGAATCGGTCCACCCGTTTCGGAGGAGTATGCAGACTAACATTGTGACACGAGAATTTTATATATAAGAAGATATCGTTTTAGAATAAGGCGGAGTAACTTTGTGTTCGTATGATTTTAAATGAAGAAAGATGTAATTTTGATATTGAAAAGATATCTCTCAATTACATATAATGGCATGTAATTTCAAAGAAGTATTGCGTACAATACACACACAGTTTACAAAATTACATGATGATACCAGTTCTAAGCGATAGTTTTTAAAATATTTGCGTAAAGATAGACCGCGATTGAAAAAGTATAATGCTTTTCTAATGTAATAGTGCTCGTGTTAGGTCTATGTAGGTACAAAAAACACTGTTCGTTCAGAAATGTTTATATATTTTCTTATGCATAAGACAAACGTTGTATGAAGCATTGTTTATTTTAGAATATCGTTCCACTCATACTATTCCTATACAACCAGCGGAACAAAATGCACGCATCTTTTAACAGACGACGTTTAAAGCTTCTTAATACTTACGTATTTATTTATTTACTAGCAATTTTATTAAAAAAAAAGAGAAGTTTGGACTTCGTACTTCATGGAATATTGTAAAAAAAATAATTAACGAAATCGGTTTAGCCGTCCTCGAGCTTTGTGCTTAGGAACACATTTGGCGGTTTATTTTGATCATATTATACCTACCTACCTATTATGTATCATATACCTAGTAGAGATTGTCTAATCCATAGAAATCTAAATAACAAGACACATAGAAGTGCTTTAATGTCATAATTCGTATGAAAACCGCTGTCGCCAAAATCAACACATTCAAACCGAAAGCTAAACAGTACACACAAGTAAACTATGCCTTTTATTGGATAGCTTGATTTTAGTGAAAACTAACTTATCTATTAAATTAAGCTTTTGAATATGTATCCTAACGCACGAATTTACGGTTTATTTTAGAATAACATCCCTAATAATCCAGTCTGTAGGTATTTATGCTCTACAAAAGGTGGCGTAGAAAATGTTTTGAAACGATATTGTTTAGGTATGAAAGGTTAATAAAAATCCAAGTTTTCGACCTTGACGGACCCAGGCGCTAGCCGCCATCTTGAATTAAAGGTGCTAAAATTAGGTATATTTTAAATAACTTCTCAATTGTTTACTAAATCACAAAAGTGTCTATGAGGGGTTCAAAGAAGACAAAATTACCTACATTTTTTTCATACATGATTATTCTGTAAGTCTTAAAGGTAAAAAGTTATAAGCGACGGAAATAATAATATTTACAGAAATCATATAATTTTAATTTTGTTTAAAAATTGTACAGCTATCATTTTTTAATTCTCTTTGATGGCCCGGGCTGGTTAATGGTGGCTTCTTCATTATCGTCGCTGAAATTTTCTGTTTCATTGTCTGTATTTTTA
>CAJQZN010028506.1:0-10620 GCA_907164685.1 Colias eurytheme | reverse complement strand
TTACTAATCGAGTCTTTTTTTTTCTCTTACGCTTGAGTATGCTCAGGCAGTGCCGGTTTTAGCCTTACCAGCGCCCTGGGCGAGATTTATACGGCGCCCCCTAACTGCAATTCAAACCCATATGAATAAATATACATAGTTTAAAAAACTAAAAAACACGCTTTCAAGATAGATACCACTAAAAAGTAAAAAATAATTATTACTCTAGGAATTAAACAATAATCAATACACAGTATAATTGTGAAAAAAGCGTGGGGCGCTTTTCAAGAGCTGATTATACTACATGGCACCCCACGATTTTTTCACAATTTAGTTTTTTAACTATATTTATTTTGCATTTTTTAGTAAGATTTATGCTGAATAATGTCCATACACTCATATCTTTAATATTTTGTTATTATTTGTACTAGCTTTCCGCCCGAGCCTATAATGTAGCGATAATATGTAATCAATAACAGTCGATAATATGGAAACAAGTCCTAATGATGAAAATGCAGATTCAACTCAGTTTTAAGAATTGCATAACCATAAAACAAAAACGCTTCCCGCCGCCTACCTGTCACTATCTTAATATCTTAATCTTTCTTAATACTATAAAGGTGAAAGTTTGTATGGATGTATGGATGTATGGATGTTTGTTACTCTTTCACGTAAAAACTACTGAACCGATTACAATGAAATTTAGCACACATATAGAGGGTAACTTGGATTAACACATAGGATAGGTTTTATCCCGGAAATCCCACGGGAACGGGAACTATGCGGGTTTTCCTATGAAAATGCGGGCGAAGCCGCGGGCGGAAATCTAGTATTACATACATGCTTTGATCTTTAAAATTACGCAACGGATTTTAATTCAGTTTATTTTAATTTTATTTAATATAACTATTCAAAAGGAAGGCTTGAGTATATCATGTATGTATTAAGATTTTGTACAAATTACCCAAAATATAAGGATATATGTTGTGTGAAGTCGGAAAAAAATTAGGCGTACGGGAGCTGTCGACGAAAAAGCCTTTGAGATAACGAAATAATGTATGGTGGAATTGTGTATCAGTTACAGGTCAATTTTATATCAATTTTATTACTTTAAAAAATTAGCAATTACAAAGTAGTAATTTGAAAGCTACTTACAGAATTACGGTACTAAATCTTATCATTTTAAATACGTAATTAGCTTGAGTATTTCATAAAGATTATTTTTTCCTTTTACATCTTTCATATTAAATGAATATTTTTGGAGTTACTTATAGCAAAATTAAAAAAATGCGTCACGCAATGATTTTCTGTCGTTGTGATACGAACGGCGCCCTGCGTCAGGCGTGCGACAAGTTGTGCATTATTACTTGTTTAGTCGATAATAAGATAAAAAAAAAATAATGTAAAGTCACCAATCCTTGATAAGTGTAAAAATTTTGAATTAAAACTGACCGTTTAAAATGGGTAGAAAACGTGTGTAAAGAAGTCGGTTAGTTTACGTAAAGAAATATTTAATCCTGGCCATCCTTATCCGGATAATAAGATAAATTCATGCAATTATTGTGTTGTTACCGGGTTTTGATAAGTATACAAAATTTTAATAAAAACCGTCTTTGAAAAGTGGGTCAAAATCGAATCGAAGGAGAATCTTCAATGGGGGGCCCATGTTGCCACCACCGCTGCTAAGCTCAGCTCAGCTGCATATGCAGTTAGAAGAATAAGGCATCTCACCGATGAAGAAACGGCTAGATTGGTTTACTTTAGCTACTTTCACAGCATAATGTCCTATGGAATCCTGCTATGGGGCAGGGCTGCAGATATAGAAACTATATTCATATTACAGAAAAGAGCCATACGCTCTGTATATAATTTGCGTGCTCGAGACTCACTAAGAGATCTCTTTAAGAATACTGGTATCCTTACTGTACCGTCGCAGTATATATTTAATAATATTTTATATGTACATAATAACGCTTACTTACACACAAAAGTAGGAGATAGACATTGTTATGACACAAGAAACAGAAATAAAATTGAAATGCCATTATTCCGGCTAGCTAAAGTTAAAAATTCATTTATGGGCCAAGGTATACGCTTTTACAACAGAATTCCTCATAATATTAAAGAGTTTAATAGTTCTACATTTAAATCTTATATAAAAAATGTACTTGTCAAGAGAGCCTATTACAGTATTAAGGAATATATGGAAGATAAAAACCCATGGAGGGTTGTCGCGTAAAAACCACAGGACAGTTCTTTGGTATATTATGATAATATATTATGATATTACATATTATGTAATTTGTAAAATTGTAAATCTGACATGATTTAAAAGAGCAACTATGGAGTTTCTTGCCGATTCTTCTCCGTAGATACTGCTTTCCGAATCGGTGGTAATGTTAAAAACATGTACTTAATGACGTTTCAAAAGTGCTTCTAGAAGAAGTCTAATTGAATAAATAAATGTTTGAGTTTGAGTTTGAATTGGTTACATACAAACATATGTTTTAAGCTAATCCTGGCGATCCTTATCAGGATAATAAGATAAATTTATGAAATTATTGTAATGTCACATTGATATAAAGGGGCGCCTGTTGCGCCCCTTTATATCCGGCGCCCTGGGCGGTCGCCCAACCGCGCCCTACCCTAACGCCGCTACTGTGCTCAGGAATAGAACCCTTTCATTTTTCAGGGTCTGATTCGATGTGGTTTAATTGTTATTAAATAAACAAAAATAATAATTAATAAATATTTATTTAAAAAAATTATGAGGCGTGCACTTTTGGATTTTCCAAATTATTTTACTATATGATCAAATAATTTTGATCATTTCATGAAAAAACCGCGCGTTTAGTTGGCCATATCGAGAAACGATTTCTTATCATTGATCTGCTCAAACCACAATATCATGATGTGGCCAATAGACATCCAATCATTTCATGAAATGCGACCATTTCACGAAATGATCGATCATATCATGAAATGAGCAAATCTACGATATGGCCACGACATCGTCACGTCATGGAGTTAGCCGACGATTTTGGTATCTTTGAATGTTACCAAAGAAGTTTCATTTCTGACACGTGTGCTCGGCACACACGCTCTTTTTTACATAGGTAGATAATATAACTGCAATACCTACTTTCAGTTTTAATAAAGAGCCTAGGCTAGTAATGAATTATGAAATTGCAATGCAATTCAATCATTTGGCTGCGACAAAGCTATCATACGTGATATGAGGCATGCCGCATGACGTACCCAATCTCGTCGAAGCGCTCAGCGAGATGCGAGGGCACCACGATGACTTCCTTCTTGGGACTCTTAGCCGACGGCCGCTCTGTGGTATACCTGAGCAAAACATTGTTTTCAGTTGATTAAAACGGTTTCTTAAAGAGATCGTAAGTAAATAATAATCATAATGCCTAGAGTATTCTAACAGGAGTCGAGAAGAACGAAAGCGTGCGAATGGTGGAGTCACGGAGTGGTCAGTAAGTCAGTAAGTGTAGGTCGAGCGGAAACTGTTCTATATCACGAAATGGTGCGTGATAATGGCACGATACGTATGGCTATGTGTTGCCGCAACAAAATCGTGCGGAACGGAGCGTTGGTACTGCGTCATCGCGGCGTCACGTCGCCGCGCCGTGCGATTGGCCGCGGATTGACCCCACTGTCTTCTACTACTTCGATTTGCCACGCAACCGCCGAGCAGGACACTCCCTCGCTAAAATTAATTGTACCAAACGCATTTTGTAATTTTGAATAAATTTATATACGCGCAAAATTTACTGTCTTCTTCTTTAACACTAACGCTTTAACTTTAACGCTTAACTTTAACGCTAAAAAAATCTAGAACACCGAATTGCATTTAAACATTGATGCACTAAATAATTTTATTTTAATTATTTTTGAAGTGTAACTTCTTTATCGGGGTTGGACAAAAATTTAGTGTAACATTTTTGCATTACGCCCATAGAGTTACGCCGTACGCGTGACATTTTTGCGTTACGCCGTACGCGTGACATTTTTGCGTTACGCCATACTCGTGACATTTTTAAGGTCATAAAGAAGTTTCACTTCTTACGTGTGTACTCTAGAACACGCATACTTTTTTTTAAGAATGCAATGTTTTTAACCAGTCGACTCGTATACCTTTCGAACCACGAGTTCAGAGCCTACTGTGACTTATGAGTTGTGACTTGTGAGGGAGTAAACCCCGTGGTGCCCGTGAGCCACACACGATGTTACGCGTACACGGCGTACACCGGCTTGTCAAGTTCCCATCGTGCGTCATAAACAAATATTTATCTCAAACAGACGTATCACTTCTGTACCAATTTTTTTTTTTGGGATTCAGTACGAAATACGTCATCCTATTTATGCATTTATTTAACCATTTATTATACCACACTATTTAACAATACAATGTATAAGTATATAATATATAGTTGTATGAATGCGAGGTAAAGTACAAAAGGTGACCTTATCGCTTAAAAGCGATTTCTTCCAGGCCTCATCCTACATCTTTATTAAACGACATTAATAACCTTCGAATAAAATTTCAAACATTATTTCCTAAGAATGAAATAATAATCTATTACCTAGTATTCTTGTTTGAATCTTAATAAGGAACATAGACAGGTATAAGGAATATATGGAAGATAAAAACCCATGGAGGGTTATCGCGTAAAAACCACAGGACAGTTCTCTGGCATATTATGATAATATACAGTTACATATTTTGTAAAATTAAATTGTAATACTGATATGATTTAAAAGAGCAAATATGGAGTTTCTTGCCGGTTCTTCTGATACTGCTTTCCGAATCGGTGGTAAATGTAAAAAATATGTATTGACGTTTCAAAAGTGCTTCTCCAAGAAGTCTAATTGAATAAATAAATGTTTGAGTTTGAGTTTATATCTTATCTTAATCTTAATCTTAATACTATTATAAAGGCGAAAGTTTGTATGGATGTTTGTTACTCTTTCACGTAAAAACTACTGAACCGATTACAATGAAATTTAGCACACATATAGAGGGTAACTTGGATTAACACATAGGTTAGGTTTTATCCCGGAAATCCCACGGTAACGGGAACTATGCGGGTTTTCCTTTGAAAACGCGGGCGAAGCCGCGGGCGGAAATCTAGTAGTTAATATTGTGATTGAAAATATGTATGAATTTTTAAACAATATATTCTTATTTTAATATGAATATGCTAGCTGTTGGTTTATAGAAACTAGATATTATCTAGGCTCTAGCTATAGATAAAGCTTTAGTTTCCATTCATTAAAACGTATCACATAGGTATATTTAACATTGAAAAATCCAAACTCACTCGTTCACAAACTGCGTAGTTAATACGAAGCATAATCGTGACCAAAACAAAAGCACACCTCAAAAATATACAGTACTTATCGATTTCAAGAGCAACAGTTAGTTTTACTGTAATCCGCTATGCTCTGGATGCCGTATCGTACATATTTTGTGCAAATTACCTCCATATACGGAGTTATTCCAGAACACTTCTAACGACTCACTTGAGAAACAAAGGAATTCTAGGGTTGTTGGAAGGCGTAAGCCGTTTCCACTGTGCTCCCTCCGAGTATTCGATACTACGCCGCGCGAAGGAAATCTCATCGCGCATGCTCCATTTAATGGTATGTAGTATGTACCTATCTACATAATACTATATACCGTGTACGCATAAAATAGTACGATTCAACTGTATGTATGTCATTTTTGTTATTTAAACTAGTTAAAAAACAGTTTAAAAAAGTTCTGTCTTGGACGTCCGTGTGTCTGTATGTGCGGAGGATTTTCTTGTTAACACGATAGCAACCGAAATACTTTACTAATCGAGTCTTTTTTTTTCTCTTACGCTTGAGTATGCTCAGGAATAGAACCCTTTCATTTTTCAGGGTCTGATTGGATGTGGCTTAATTGTTATTAAATAAACAAAAATTAAAAAAAAATTATGAGGCGTGCACTTTTGGATTTTCCAAACTATTTATTTCTGAAGTTTCAATAATCATGAGTTAAGACGTATACGTTCATATATGTATATCGAATTATCGAGAAAGGATACCTATTATAATAGGCTATAATATAAATATTATGACGTCTCTTGACTCTTACTTTGCAAAGAAAGGATACATTGGTAAGTGAATTATTAATTAAAAAGTTGAAGCTACTGTTCAACTTTAACAACTACAAGTCAGGCGCGCCGCACACGGCATACACTTGTATCCTCAGAGAAATAAACCTATGCCACAGAACACTATTACTCCTAGCGGAGACCTATGCTCTGAGCTTGTATCTCTATAATTGTGGCGCCACATTTGAAACGCGACACATTTATCGCCCCCATATAATATTTGTACGCGAGCACGCACACCGAGGAAACATTTGTAGCGGGCGCAATTTGAAATGCCTAGATTCACTCGACTCATGAAATATTTTTATTTTTTCCGCATAATAAATCAACTTTGTTAGTTTTATTTGTTTGTCAGAAATTAATTATTATACTCACGGTTTTTTAAGCAAAATTGGTTTTAACACCATAATTATTGCTTTCAATATTCACAAAAATTTTATATTTTTATAAAAGAAATATATTCTTAAATGACACCTAAAACGACATAAAAATAAATGAATCTCTTTTTACAGATAGGCCATGAAAAAACAAATGAATATTATTAAACTCCAAAACAGATACACGATATTAGGTATATAGGCTATAGGTATTGTATTATACCCAAATACCATACCACAGTATTATGTACATAATGATAATATTATCTATAATACTCACAAGTCACAATACTATATTATTTTTCAGTCTACACCTTTGGTCTACACTGTGGTCTACACATACGACAGAGCACAGCGACAGAGCAATATTTTGGTGAAGACCTTTCTAGTTTTTTTTTGCTCGCTATTGTAAGTACCGGTAAAACCTGCTAGCTTTGCCAACGGTTGCAGACTTTGCCATAGCCAACTTCTGAGGGAAAAAGTGTAGTCACATCTTAATATCAGTTTTTTGTCATGTATGCATGCCTTTATAGTAAAATTTATGAGTTAAATGGCAACACCGAATGAGATGTGGCAACCCAGCTTGTTTTTGAGATGTTTTCGGCGGTTACTTTTTTCGAATGTTGGCGGTATGAAACTTAGTGCTCCGGAACTTTTACAAAAACAAACGGGAAAAGCATTGCCTACGTAAGTATTTTTTTGATATTATGTTAATATAATGTTCTTTAGCTAAATAAAAGCTGATTTACTGTGCTACAAGCTACCTTTACTTCGCAATTGGTATTGGTAAATTCAACAACCCCAATCACAACGTCTGTGATGGTGACTTTGCCATGTTTTGTTGGAGGTTAGGGCTGCCACAAAATTTCTGATGAATATTTTATCAAGTTTAAAATAACAACAATTTTTATATTCAATCAAGATCATATAAATAAGAATTTGTCATTGTTTAAATCTTTTAGGAATGTCGTGTAATGTGTGATATTAAAAAAAAAGTTAGTTAGTTTAATGAATACTATTTTTTTTTGTTTTATTATGTAAAACAATTCAAAGTTAAGAAACTAACTAGAAGTAATTGATTGTTTTTTTTTTTTACTTTTACTAAATTGTTCCTACTACGAATACAATTTTATTTGACAACCCTAATCCTAACTTCTTCATTTAAAAGAAATATTTTGGAAAGGTTGGTGAATTTGCCACCTTCTTAGAGAGTTAAATTACCAGTGCTAAATAATATAAAGTTTTTACTTTATTTTACGGGATATAGGAAGAGTGCAAATATATTACTTTTTAACCTCATAAACTCCAAAAATTTCATTTTTTCTTTCATATGGCAAATTTACCAGAAGTGACAGCTAACTTTGCCATAATTGTTTTTATGCTTAAAATATTATAATTTACAAAAATGAAATAGATATTTAGTAATAATGTAAATTTTCATGAAATTTACTACGTCTAGGTGCAGGTTACTCATTACGTTTTCATACAATTATATTTTTTTAAAGCGAATCAAACTTTTTGACACATAAAAAAGTGGCAAAGTAAGCAGATGGTAAGCAGGTTTCACGGTAGTAGTGTTGTGATGTGGTTGTGTTGTGATGTGGTAGTAGTATCTAATATAAAACTATATTCATTTCATTTTAAATTAAAACCACAGAACAGTAAAAACAAAGTAATTAAGTTGTTTTTACCTTTCTGTGATTTAAACCATTTTCAAATCTGCATCAGCCACCCAAACTTTATTTAACCCATTGACCACCGAGCGGCCCGATCGGGCCGCGACACAATAGATTTTCTATTGGGTCTGTGATTCCGGGACTGAGGGATTAAAATCGGTCCAGCCGTTAAGAGGAGTTAAGAGACAAACAATTTTTAGTTACGGTAGTTCAATTTCCGGTTGAAGCAAGTGAATTTTCGAAAATCTCTGAATGCAGTTCTATTTATTTTTAAAAATATAGAAATGTTTCTTTTCTGCAAAACTTTCTATTTCTATTCAAGTACTTTCGTCTTTCCTTCCAGGGCCCATCGAAAAAAAATTAAAACCGAGATCCGGGGCAGATCTGGGACGAACGCAAGTTATTAAACGAATAAGTTAGAAAAGGAAACTATTAAAATCACTAAAATTATTAATTTTAGAGCATTGCAAGGAGCATTGACATTAAATTTATTAAGTATTTTTTGCTACTGCCAACATTTGTATTTGTTTGTCATGTCACATGTGTCAAATATCGCAACTTTTCTGTATAGTGCGTTTCACGAGAGAGTTCCCCTGCCGTTATGTTGGCATACCTGACTGTCAAAAACGTCAAAGAGCTAAGAAGCGTTTACAGAGTTGTCGAGGTTTTCCGAAATTTATAAATGTTTTAGAGATTGGCATCATGCCGCATACGCTTAGAAGTGGTGAAAGAGAAATGGCTCTGTAACGCTTCTAAGCTCTTTGACGTTTTTGACATTCAGGTATGCCAACATAACGGCAGGGGAACTCTCTCGTGAAACGCACTATAATCAGACGGTAATCAGTAATCACAATTCACACGCAATTCACATTTCTGTGACTGTGACATTTCACAAACAAAGTCATTGAAGCTAGAAATGGCTGAACTATTAGCCGTCCCGTTTAAAAAATCTTCCGACGTAGACATCGTCAAACCTTTAAAAAATTTAATTCAAAATACGTATAGTGGTAGTCAAAGTACAGAAGACTTTAGCGATGCGATCAACGAGTTAAGCCGCCTGCGGACCGCAGCTATTTGGAAAGTGTTCGAGAAGTCCACACTGGACGATCTTTACAGGTATATTAGCGCAGTATGAGTCATTCATTATTATTGAATCATACTTCAAGTTAATAAAAACTATTTACTATCGTTGATACAAATACGATAGTTTAGTTTATACTAAAAGATAAAAGGATTAAGAAAACTTAATCTTTCTAGCTACTATGACCAACTCGTATCACTGGAGAGTAAGATTCCCCCGCAGGAGGTGCAGATTCCGTTTAAATGGAAGGATGCCTTCGACAAAGGATCAATATTTGGCGGTCGAATGAGTCTCAGTAAGTACAACGGTCAGAGAGTGCTGTTCATATTGTATTTGTTATTACAGGAAATTAATTTTCAATGTGTTGTAGCTATAAGCTCTTTAGCTTATGAAAGAATGTGCATCCTGTTCAACATAGCAGCCATGCAGAGTGCTATAGCTGCTCAGCAGCCTCTGGACACTGAAGAATCTCTAAAACTAGCAGCTAAACTACTGCAGGTACTTAAATCCTTTCATTGATTGTTTGCTTCGTCTGACCTGTGATTGATATGCTTGTTTAAATTCACAGCAATCGGCTGGTATATTTGCATATCTGAAAGGGAACATAATGTTGGCGGTGCACCAGGAGACCACTCCCGACCTCAACCCAGACACTCTGAATGCTCTGTCACAACTGATGCTGGCTCAGGCTCAGGAAGTCATTGCTTACAAGTGTATCAGAGGTACAAACCTTAACTTAATAAAATTGTCACATTATTTATTTTATCTATAATATACAGTGGAATCTCACTAGTTTGGTATATATTGAAGTGCTGTATTAGTGAGATAATACTGTATTATTCAAATTCAAATTATTTGCAAGAATGCAGTTAAAAATATAGGTGTTGTTATTACAATTTTATAGCGCTAATACATTCTACCCACTATCTGGGTGTGCAAATATTTAATTTATATTTTATTGTCACAACTTTAAAGTGTGTTCGATTGCATAATGGAACTGGAATAAAGTTTGTCGCATTTGTCATGTAAACATATCAAACTATAATAAACACAGAATTTTCACAATGGGATTAATTTTTTAGATGAAATGAAAGATAGCATGGTTGCGAAGGTGTGCGCGCAGTGCGAGGAGCTATTCACGGACGCCCTGCGCTCCATGCAGAAGGATGCGCTCAAAAATCTGTGGGAGAGAGATTGGCTATCCACGGTGAGTGTCGTCACACATGTAAAGTTACTCATATTCGATACAATAACAATATTTGACGTCGTCGCGTGTGTTTCACCAGATGAGCGCGAAGCAGGCCACGTTCCGCGGGCTGACGCAGTACCACCAGGCGCAGGTGTGCCGCGCC
>CAJQZN010028497.1:0-10372 GCA_907164685.1 Colias eurytheme | reverse complement strand
GGTGTCCCAGATGACCATAGACGGAATGAGTGTGAATAGTATGATTATTTTAAACTGGGACGATATGTTTGATATACGTTGCATTTTTTGTTGAATTGCAATAAAAGAAGAGCTAATGAAATACGCAATGTAACGTTTTGTTATCTATAAAAATAAATAAATAAAAATCGTTTAATTCGAAACAATACATAAATACCTATGTAGCTATGTAGTATGTACCTAAATTATCACTGTCTTACCACAAAAAACTTTAGACAGGGTTTAATTTTAAGCTCGGGTTCTCCAGATCCCTGGTTTAAAGTTAGACTGTTTAAATTGTTTTGTGGTAAGACCATTATTGTATAATAAAGATTTTGTAATCTATCTTTCCGATGAAGATGATAGATTTTTTGTTTGTTCGTGTGGGTAACGGTTAAATTATTTATGTCAAAATTATTTTATCATCAGAGAAGTATATTAACTGAGAAGGCTATTTTTTACCAGGTCAACATCTAGGCATTAGCTACTATTAGATAAGTATTCTGTGTCCAAAGGATAAGTCGGGAGATGTAGCTAGTATTAAATATTCAAATATGTTTGTATTATTGAGTTTCAGGTATATTCAGAGGCGATATTGAAAGCGATAAACTAAAATCATATAACGGTCATTGACTCATTCGTCTTGATTCGGTAGTTAAACTATCCAATATATTAATGCAAGCATTATGTCATTGCGTTGCATCAATTAATTTCCTATAGGCTTATGAACGTGATCAGGGGCCGTATTATGACCTCTTATTCCCAGTCAGTTTACGCCGTAAATTGAACTGACTGCCAAAAATCATAATATTATGATCGCTATAACCAGCCATGGTTAATTATGGTATTATATGAATTTGCCAGTCAGTCAACGGCGTAAACTGTCTGGAAATAAGATGTCATAATAGGCCTCAGTTATTTTATTCCGGATGATATTAAAACAGTTATCGTCGACAGGAATCCAGCTGAAACTAGGATATCCTGGTGTTGCCGTTCTAATGATGGAAGAAATGAAAAGGAATATATTTTATCTGTAATCGCGAGAAAATTCAATAGTCTAATGAAGCATCGATAAGTAGAAGCGTATGCAACGATTTTATCTGCTTAATTATCTTAATTGTTACCATACTGAATAATTTGTTTGTTTTGTTGAACGCGCTAATCTCAGGAACTGCTGGTTCGATTCATTTGTGATTTGAACCAGCAGTGTCGATTAGTCCATTAATCGAAGGCTATATTCAACATAGATAATATTAAAAAAATAGAAATGAATGGTCGTCAAATAGAACAAATACAATGAAAAAATATTCCTCTAAGCCTTCTCTAAGCAAACTTCCGTTGCGAGACATACGTACCAGGGTGAACCTTCAGTTCACCCCCGCGTCCGCGTTAAAATGTAGAAGCCCTTCTGGCTAACATTGAGAAACACCACACAAAAAACAAAAAAAAAAAAGGTCATAACTCGTCATAGTCACAGTACCCACATAACACCATGTGAATAATCTCTAATGAAAACAAAAAGTTGTGACAATCATAGGAAGACCACATAATGAAATTCGTGTCCTGGTCGACATGCCATTCGACCACGACGAGAATTTACTACCAATATAAACTTTGCAATCATGTTAAAATTATAAAATATTATACAGGTTCATGTTGGTGTCGAGTTCTGTATGTGAGGATGGTTTACAACTAATGGTCACTGTGTTGAAGAGATCCAAAAACGTCTCAATGAGAACAAATTTAACGATTGCTTTTGCTGATCTCACGCTGCGTTTCCCAAATCTCACCCAGCCATGGACACATCATATCTATCACATGTAAGTAGTTAATAAATTAATTTTTATCAATATTCATAATTCATACAAGTTTGCTGTAACAAATGATTTGCCGTGTAAAATATTTTAAACCTAATATTTATTGTATGAAAAAGAATACAAAATTATTTTTAAGTTATTGTGTCATACTTTCTTCATTGATAAAATAAATGTTTACCCATTGTTTCAGTTTAAGCGATGAAGAATTAGAAGTTCGTCAGTGCGCTGTTAAAATGTTGTCCTTTTTGGTTTTACACGAAATGGTGCGAGTTAAAGGACAGATAGCAGATATGGCTCTATGTTGCGCGGATAAAGACCCGAATGTTGCGTCCATGACTAAATTATTCTTTAAACAATTGTCACAAAAAGGAAACGCGTTGTATAACGTAATGCCCGATATTATATCGCGATTGAGCGACCCGGAACTTAATGTACCTGAGGAACAATATAGGATTATTATGAAGTAAGTAAATTATAATATTTGCTAGAATGTTATCAAAATTTCTATTAAAATGCATATCAATCTATTGAACTCATTATACAAACATTTTTTTTTTACAATAAACAGAACCTTATTTATATATTTCTAGGTTATTTACATTTGAATTCATTGAAATTTTAAAGCAATCTAACCCAATCTTTTAGGTATATAACATCTCTGATACAAAAAGATAGGCAAATGGAAGCACTTGTTGAAAAATTATGCCAAAGATTTAAATTATCTACAGAAGAAAGACAATGGCGGGATCTTGCGTATTGCCTCTCACTGTTCACATATAACGAACGGTCTCTTAAGAAACTTATAGAAAATCTAGACTGCTATAAGGATAAACTGCACTGTAAAGGAGTAATGGAATCGTTTACTACACTCATGAATAATACCTCAAAAATGGCTAAGAATGAGATAAAGGTAAAAAGCTAAACTAATATTAATATAATCGCAGATTTGATCAGTAATAATAATCATGCAACGTTAATTTATTTATTAAATATTTTTTTTAATCATTGTCATGTTGTAAATAGCTGCACACACATTTAGAAAACTCTGCCCAATACATGTGTAGGCAGAGTTTTGTTTTGGACAATTTTTCAGCGTGATTTAAGTTATTTATTGTATGTCAATGCTGTCAAATAAACTATTTATATCAAATTATCTACTATACAGGGTGTCCCACTATTGGTATACTAAGCGCGAAGGAACTTGTAGTTTTGCATACACTGATCACGTAAAAAATACTTTTGAAAAAAATTACGTCCAAAATTTTTTGCTAAATTTTTCCTGAAAATTCATGTTTTCTTCTCTAGCTTCGCGCAGCCGGCATATACCGCTTCTCTAATATGAGCATTTTATCTATGAAAACATAATCTTAAACGATAGCTCACGTGCTGGTGGCAAAGTTGAGCGGCTCGCTTGTTATGGGTGTACACATAGAGTTTTAAGAATTCATCTATTTGAAAAAAAAATGCGTCTGGAATTTTTTAATTATTTTTTACGTACTCAGCGTATGCAAAACTATAACCTCCTTTGAGCTTAGTATACAACAGTGGGACACCCTGTATAACGTATATTTCTTAAACAAATCTATACTTAAAAAATCCCGTATTTTTACAGACGCTAGTAACAGAACTGGGCGACAAGATAGAAGAGTGTTTCGCGGTCCGTGAGAACGAAGACGGTGAAACGGAACAAACTAATTGTGACGAAGTTGAAAGAGAAGATGTTCCCAAAGCGACGCCGAGGCGGAAAGCTGCACCAAGGCGGCAAAGAGTGCGCTCGGAGAGCCCTGATGAGGTCAGCGCTTGTTTATCTCCTTTTAATTAATAAAAAAATATTGGAAATCCAGTTTCTAACATTAGCATAATATCTTGGTGACATTTTTTATGTTTTTTGATTTCTAGATTAATTTAACCCATTGAGCCCCAAGCGGCCCGATCGGTCCCAGACAATAGATTTTCTATTGTGTCTGTGACAGTGGTTCCTATGCCTGAGTTATTAAAGTCGATCTTGTATGCCTATATTCTAAGAAATAATCAAATAAAGTTGCAAATAACTTCAACATTGGCTTAATTGTTTGAATTATTTGTTTTTAGAATGAACCTCCAAACAAAGAAAATATGTCCCAGTCTGTAAGGAAATCTAAAAGGAAAGTAACTCAGAGAACAAGAACAGCTACTTATGAGTCAGATGAATCAGGTAAAGATACATTCTTTATGCTTGTATACTTTTTATTATGTATCGTTTATGAAAATATAAATTTATATTTTATTTATTTTTCAGATGATGAAGATTTTCAAAAGAAAGATGAAGAAGTTTTCAAAAAACCCGCCACTAGAAAAGGGTCTAGGAGAAAAAATTAACACATAATTTATTTTAAGCATTTTAAATATTATAAGAAATATTTCAACCATATTCTTTTGGTTTTATTTGATAAATTTCAACCCTACACATAAGAAACATTTTCTTTCCATATATCTAAGGTTAGATATTTTTCCGTCTAGAACCGTCAAAAGCCAAAAATGATGGCGCAGTTATATAGATAATGACTTCTCATCCGATCTTAAAAATTACATTTTGGAAATGTGCAGCATGTATTTTGGGTAGTATAGTAATGCATTCTTTTTTTTGCAATTAATTATGTATTAGTTAGGAGAAATTCACAAAATTATAGAAACGGGCATGGAATTATACCTCCTTCTCTGCCGAAATCAGAATCATAGGCTGTTTTCCAATTACAGAGCATAATGCGACTCAGTGCCGCACAATGCTGAATTATGCTGATGCTTAATTGGAACATGAAACGCACCAGCAGGTCGCGCTAAGTTCAGTGTTGAAAAAAAAATATTCTTAGAGTTAGCATGGAGTTAGCAATTACCTCATTAATGTGTAAATAAAGTGGTACATACATAATAATTGGTTGAAAAATATTTACGGTTATTTATTTCATTAACATTTTTTTCAATGTTTGTACCTTCATCCATACTTATATTTATTTTTTTAACACAATTTGAATTAACTTTGATTATTTCGAAAAAAACTACAATGAAACGAAAGCTTTAAAATTTTTTCCAACAATTAATAATTATTACTATAGTGTGTTCCTAGGGCAGGCGGAAATTCGTACAATGACCTAACAGGGGTGTCCAACAATACGTGAATGCGTGTCGCTGTGCTTCCTAATCTGCACCTTATACAGACATGTAATAACAAGTTTGTTACCTCTGAACGACGGCGTCGTTCACCCCACCTTGTACCACGAGAACCCGTACGCTGCGTAAACGACATGTAAACGATAAATTAGTGTATGAAAAGCGATAGGTATCGTTTTATTTGATGATAACATAATACTTCGTGTCATTGTACGAATTTCCGCCTGCCCTAGAAACATACTATAACGATAAATCGATTGCACGCATCAATTCACGCGCATTACTTTTTCTAGTGCTCGATTGTGCGCAGCGTTGCTGTAGTTAGAACATTCAACGTTAAGCATTATGCCGCATAATGCGCTCTAGTGCTGTAAATGTGCTGTAATTGGAAAACGGGTAAACTGTGGTATTAAAAATAATGGCAAGGGCAATTCCCACTGACAGTTAATAATAACTTTTTTTTTTTTTTTTATTAGAGATTAAGCAAGCATTTGACCATCGCTTCGCCTGATGGAAAGCGATAAGCATGGTCTAGGATGGAGCATGCTGACCTAATAGATGCCTATTCACTTTTCTTTTGAATAAGTCCAGATTGTAATTATCAGGAAACACGCAGGCCGGAAGATTGTTCCATTCTCAGTTCCATTCCCTACATAGTACACTCGGAGCAATTAACAAGCCTGGAGAAGTAACAATTAATTGAACAATAAAGCACTAGTTTGGCCTTTTTGGCTTATGGCAAAATGTCATGCGAAAAAAGAGGATAGATATATGTCAGTTCGACAGTTTGAAATGACATGTGCTCATTTCAATTTGTTTTAGTGACCAGTCTGGTCACTAACGCATGGTGATTTTAATTATTGTTTTTGAAGTGAAAAACGTGTTTTCTAGTTTCTTAAGTTATTTTCTAAAAAGATAATTTACTAAAGATTACATGGCTTGTGTTGTTCACGGCTGCAAAAGCCGTAGTACTGGGAAATCGGATGAAGATTGGAATTTGTCTTTTCACAGGTTAGTGTTTTGATCAATTTTTTTGTTAATTGTATTATAAATAAGTAAATTTACGTTATTTTCATAATCATCTATGTTTCATCTAACCGTAATCATTGAAATGAAATCATAATCAGCTTAGTTTTTAGAAAAAATGCAAAATATAACTTCCATAGTGTTGTGCAATTATCGATACTTGAGTAGGTACGAAGTACTTCATTGATAATGACTGCTTTAAGTTAGGAGAAAAAAAAAGTATTTAAGTATGGATTTTATTGTTATTTGCAGGTTTCTGGCTTGAGAAAAATTAAAAGATGTTTGGGTTAAAGCTATAGCACAGGGAAAATTGAAAGCCTTCAAAACATTCTTGGCCTTGTTCAAATCATTTCGAATCAGACGAATCAGACGGGAAGAAAAGTAAAGTGCTTTGCAGAGATGCTGTGCCACAAGTTTAAGGTGGCATCTATTTTAAATAATAAATATTGTAATTTGTTAATTAAGTATCGAAATAAAATGTTGTAAAAATTTTTTTTAAATTAATTTATTTGTTTTATTTGAAGCAATTTATTTTAAACTTTTACCAATTTTTTCCTGTGGGAATGAATTACTTTCCCGCGGTAAATTGTAGCCTATATGTTATTCTGATGTTTAATCTGTAATATGTATAATTATTGTAAAGTTCCATAAAAACTCATTCAGTAGTAGTTTTTTCGTGAAAGAATATCAAATGTCCATTCTTATATATATTTTTGCTTTTATAATATTAGTAGGATAGGATTATTGATTTGTAAAAAGATCAACCAGGTGGAAGTCAGATTCACGCACGAAGGGTTCCGTATAATTCTATGAATGAATCTATGAAAACAGGAAAAAATACGCACCTTTTTACGAAACCATAAAAAACAACCTAAACCGAAATACCTAATAATATTTTTTTATAAATACCACTACCATAAAATGCAAGGCAGTCAATACGCATCGTAAATGAATAATTCCAAATTAAACGAATCTTAAAATTTGGAATTACCTATCCATAATTCAAAATAAAAAGAATCTTAAATTATCTTCAAGCAATTTTATAACTTAATTTTTTTATTTATCGATATTTTAGTATTCGATAAAGTGGAAAGCACTACCTTTTTAGAACAAAAAGTGGCTACATGTGGATTTGAATGCCAAGCCGATAACAGTGTGTTGTCTCTTTCTATCGCATTAATTAGGGTATTGAATAAAAGAGAGCCACTATATAAGAAACGTTCAATTAATTGTTACTTCTCCAGGCTTGTTAATTGCTCCGAGATAGTACATATCAGCTGACGGCTGACAAGTGACAATATAAAAATATTGACAGTTGACACTGATCACTGAATTTTATAGTTTGTTTTGAATTTTGATGTCAAATGGTAGTAAAAATAACACATGTATTTGCTGTGTGTATTTGCAAAGGGTTTTTGATATCTTGTAGAAAGTCAGTAACACCATATCAATAAACACTTATAATTAGGCAATTAATCAAAGTAACAGTCTCATGACAGCATTTTGCCTTCAGTTTCGTCCATTCTTTTATTTTAAGTGCAACCTTTTGCTGGGTATTTTTATAATGGCACGACCAGGTTTATCCAAATTAACACACATAAAATGCCGATCAGGCATATATCCACGTTCAAATATTGAACGACAAGTCATTCCCGATGATAAATTAAAATGGGAGACTGATTTTACAGAATATAAACCACCTTGCTATACTTCACAATCTATTGTAGGGAAACCCTGGGCTGACCCAGATATCGGTAGGTAGTTATTTAATAAAAAAAACTTAATTGCTTTTCATTACAAAACCTTAATCGCTAGAATGAATAGTTTTAACTACATTGACATTTTGTTAAAGGTGCACCTAATTTTAATCCAAAATGGAATGAGCTAGATGGAGATGTAAATAGAACTAGTTACATGGGCCAATATAAAATAGTAAATAACTTTCCCTTAAATCCTATTGGAAGAACTGGAATTTGTGGTAGGGGAGTACTTGGACGATGGGGGCCAAATCATGCAGCAGATCCCGTAGTCACAAGATGGCATATTGACTCAAATAATAAGTAAAAAATTTGAATATTTTTGCTATATTAAGCTCTATTGAAATTGTTATTTAATCCGTCAGTCCTCGGATCACAGACACAATAGAAAATCTATTGTGTCTCGGCCCGATCGGGCCGCTCGGTGGTCAATGGGTTAATAATAAATAAACATTTGTATGTATTCTAGGAAGATCCTACAATTTATAGCCATTAAAAGACGTGACACAGGAGAATGGGCACTTCCAGGAGGAATGGTAGATCCTGGTGAAAAAGTTGCAGCTACTGCAATCAGAGAATTTCAGGAAGAAGCTATGAATTCTCTCCAAGCGAATGACGGTTATTATTATAAAATAATAATCATAATAAAAAAATTATATTCATCAAGAATTAATTATGCATCAAACTTTTAGTTTTATTAGTATTTTTATCCTATATCATTAATTATATTTTTTTCATTTCAGCTGAAAAAGAAGCTTGGAGGGGAAAGTTGAAAGATTTTTTCAGCGGTGGCATTGAGATCTACAGTGGCTATGTAGATGACCCACGTAATACAGACAATGCTTGGATGGAAACTGTAGCCTTCAACTTCCATGATGACACAGGATCAGTTGTGGGCGACCTCAAGTTGCAAGCTGGGGATGATGCAGTTGGTGTGAAATGGGTGGATGTCACACCAGATTTAAAATTATATGCAAGCCATAAAGACATTGTTGATGCTGTATTTGATAGATATAAGGAATTTATGAATAAATAATTTTATCAATGAATGCAAGTTTTTTATTTCACAAAAATATATTACTGTATCTTTTGACACACGTAATATGTGTCCACAGAAATATGATAATGGACTATTATCCTGTATTATGAATTACTTTATAATCCTCATAAATATTGATATATAGACACAATGATTATACTACTAAGTTATTATTTTATGAAATTAAATCTTTTTCACTAGTCATAGGGTTTAAATAAAACAACAATTAAATGAGCATCCTCTTTATTTCTAAATTAAAAGTACATTACATTACGTAATCTAGTAAGTCACCCAATCTGATACAAAATATAAGCAATAAGAATAACAGTCACCATCCAATAACACACTTTAACTATTCAAATCAATCTAGATCTAACTTCCATAGACTAAACTGCAGATAAAAATTGGTCCCCTGCATTGCTATTATAATTTATTATTAATGCAGTGTTGTCATTGTACTAAATAATTTCTTATTGCACCATGTAAATGCACGATTCTATTAGTAAGTTTACATATTTGCCAAATCTTTGTATGCGTCCACTTACTCCAAGAAAAATGACTGATTTTCATAAGCACCAAACAAAAGCCATACCATATACATACCAACAAAAGAATACCGACGACCGATAATTTAAATGCAAATGAACTGTATTTCTCCATTCACACATATTTACGAGTTTGACTTGCTTTAAAAAACAATATTACCTGCAAAATTCGTTTGCTAAGATTTGGCAATCATGTAAACTGCATAAAAAAATATGGATAACATACAACTTACTACATTAAAAGGAAAATTAGCGGTATACAAAGATAAGAGTTATCTTATATACAAGTTAAGGTATATAAATGAGCTAAAACTAAAGAATAGGTATATTTTTATTTGATCTACTTGCTGGAAGATGGTGGCTGTGCTAACAAATGCGTAGGTAAATAGTTATTTGTGATCTGATTTTTACAAAAAGATCACTTCATTAGGAAAAAAAAACAAATATTAATTTGAATAAAAGACAATTATATTTATCTTATAAAGTACTTGACTAGTAAAATATTTTAACACATCGTACAAGCTACAAGTATACGTAAAATTACACAAAATTCCATCGTTTAAAAACCGATTTATTTATCTTTCCCCAATTTTCTACTAAATATGTTTTGTTTTTGGATAAGACCAATGAATAACAATAATATTTAATTTTCATATATAATGCCAAACATAACGACCATATCACAGCACCATTGTATATTGCGCGAATTTCTAGGCATCTATCACGGGAATAGGCAGCGATTTGTAAGCTCTATAACAGTTCACGTCGTTCATCAAACGGATAATGTTTTGTGTGAACGTCGGCAGATCCTGAAACAAGACAATATTTAAATAAATTTAATCATTTTTCAGATCCTGAAACAAGACAATATTTAAATAAATTTAATCATTTATTTAAGTGGCAAAAATTTACCCGGTATTTTTGCTACCTTGTTTAATTTGAAAAATATTACTTAACTTGGATATGTGATGACAATATTGGTACGTTAAGTTTTTCAGTAGAGTTAGTGTGAATGTGAATTTG
>CAJQZN010028364.1:0-10222 GCA_907164685.1 Colias eurytheme | reverse complement strand
TTGTATTTTGTCACGTGTGAACGCACAACGTCGAAATTAATGTAAATACGTATACAAATAGAAAGGATATAATATAATAATGTAAGATCGTCACAAATTCCAAAACGACGCAACGTTGTGTGACGGTTTCGATCTCAGTCCAACTAATTCCCAGTATTTACGTTACAAAGGTTGATTATTTAATATCTATTTTATGGTATAGATAGATTTCTCTTTATTTTGAATCAGGTGTCTGGCTCTCATTCGGTGTAAAGTATGTTTCATAGTACGCTTATTGTATTGATAAAATAACGCTCAAAAACGATGCGCGAATAAAACTATGAAATAAGTCGCTTCGTTATATTATGTACCCGAAGTTATGTGCGACTTGAACCTGATCGTCTTTTGTGTTATTTATTTTATCATGTTTTAACCGAATTTTGATTCTTATTTAGGTTTGTTTTGTACGATATTTTACCGTTGTTGTTTTTAGTAAATTTTATTTATTGCTTTGAACGGATTGTTCGAGGCGAGTGATATTAGTTTATTGTAGTTGTAGTCGCGATTTTAATGTAAACGAATACGAAATTTTTAATCTCTCTGCAATACGTCACATGACAATTTGAAAATTGGAAATGTTGAAAGATTGTTGCGAACTTTTGCGCGTTGTTACCGATAAATTTATCATTTTTATATTAATAAAATAATGTGTACTTAACAATATTTTCAACATTTTCAATGATAGATAGATAGAATGCAATGTAAAAATAAATTTGAAAATTGTGATAAGAGATGTTCAAATGCATTACCAAAGATGGAAAGCGTCCATTCCATAATCGATAGATGTCCGTATCGATAAACAGTGATGTTCCTGTAAATTATTATTGTCGATGTTTTGTTAACGTTTCCATACGGTTTCTAGTCAATGATTCTTGTATACAAAATAAATGTAAATAATATTATAATAGGTATTGAAAAAGTATAGACTTAGAGTAGGTAGTGGCTTACGTTCGCACAATACTTTTTGAATACCAAAAAGCTGCTCATGTTTTGTGTAATTTTAGTACTTTTAAATTTTGAAGTATAATTTTAAATGTTATTCAAATTGAGTAGGCGATGTAACTCATGGCTCATTTACGTTAGCTACTCCTAGTATTTGGATTCTCATGTTAACTGTACGCTTCGTCCTATATTTAAATTATAAAATAATAGGTGTGGTTTATTGTTGTATTCAACATTGTTTAACGCCTAGGCTTCTACTGAATACCTATCACTTACCCTCCAGTTTGACCGAATTTTGTCGGAAATGTGTGGCCTAATGTAAATGAGTCTTTATTTATTTGTATTTATATATTGGTTTGTATAAAATCTGTTGAAAGAGTGATCATGTGATATGAATTTGGAAACCGCTAGTCAGATGTGCCGCGTACACGCTTATACTCACTAATAAAATATTTTTAATTCTATACTCATTGTTTTTTTTTACCCCTCCTCAATAACCTAATAATTAACTTAACTTATGTTTCACAAAATATTGAATTATTCTGAGCCTATACTCTGAAATGGATGGTTATCTCCAATACCACATCTTTAATAAAAATACATTACGACAACGAAGAAAAGTAAAATATGCATAATTATTCTTCACACATTATGCCCTTTCATTTGATATGTCATTTGGGAGTTGGGTAGGTATATTTGACATTTTTTTATCTCTATATCTAACTAATAAATGGATGAACCGATTTTGATAAAAAAAGGCCAATTGTAGTTTACACGTCATGCGCTTTCATTTGATATGTCACTTGGGTATATTTGACATTCGTTTTTTGACGTGACAACGTCTTATAATTCGATAGAGCCGGCTGCACGCACGAAAAAACATGACTCATGCGGCGTTACCTCGCTCTGAGGCGTTCAATGTAAGGCTTGAAGTGCAAGCGAGAGCGCGGAACGAGCGACAAAGAAGCACAATCGGACGTTGTCACGTTCAACTATCGTCAGTAAACCGACTTTACAGAAAGCCCAATTTTGTTTTACATACGAACAAAACCTAGTCGAGTAGACTGTAGAGTCTTGTCGACTAATATGCATAAACAATTTATTTATTTATTTATTTATTTATTTGGAAATTCGCCTCTTGGTTAGGTTCATGTACGAATACAGAATACTGCAACTGGTCCATTGAAAAGTTACATTTGGGGTTGCATTTTTTAGAGGACGCAATTGAAGTTTTATTGAAAAATATAAATGGCTCTAATTTCTGAACATTTTCGCTTATAACTTTTTTATTTATAGTTCTACGACTAAAAGTTACTGCACCAAAGTTGTAGAGAATTTAATTTGCAACAAATAATGTTAACGATATTTTTTTATCAGTTAAATAGTTTAAGAGATATATCGTAAAAACCATTTCAACCGCTATTTTCAAGATGGCGGCCGTGGGACAAGGGTGGCGACCCCACAAACTTGGTTTTAGCTTCACACTGCCCCTACATATCAAAAAAACAAAATTGCGTCCTCTAAAAAATGCAAGGTTAGGCCTAAAAAATGTAACATTTCAATGGATCAAACCAGAAATTCGCAACCCGGGAGGTAAAAAAATAATTCGCGAATATCTTACTTATATAAAACTAGCCGCTCCTATTGATCCTAGTGTGATGATATCATAATATTATTAGCGTTATACGCTGCCTCGATGAATGGATTATATATGTAACAGTAATTTTCAGTTCCTGAGATTAGCGCGTTCAAGCAAACAAACTCAGATTTAAAATAATAGTAGTAATTATAGATATGTCTTTAGAACAGGTATCCGAAAACTTATGAAAGGTAACTATCCAAGGATAGACGTAGGATGTATTAAAAATGTACGAAAATCCGCGAAGTACAAAATTTTGTACACCTCGCTACTTTTATTTACATTTTTTTTTATACTATATTTGTTTAATAATAATTAAAAAAAACATTCATATATATAGGTAAGTATTTTACTTTAATTATAAGACCATCCCACAAAACACCTCATGAGTTAACCATTTTTCATTCCTTATTTTGTGTAGGCAGTATAGGTTATGGTTGCTGAAACCATCAAACGTTCCTTCTAATACCACACCATTTATTTTCAGTTTGGACATAGATAGCTACGTAATATGTAATAGCAACTTTATGATATACTAGCTTTCCGCCCGCGGCTTCGACTGCGTCTTCAAAGAAAAACTCGTATAGTTCCCGTTCCCGTGGGATTTCTGGGATAAAACCTATCCTATGTGTTAATCCAAGTTATTCTCTTTATGTGTGCTAAATTTCATAGTAATCGGTTCAGTTAAAGTATTTGCATGAAAGAATAATAAACACATCCTCACAAACTTTCGCATTTATAATATTAGTAGTTAGGGTAGGATAGGATTTGTTTATTAATAGTTAAAAAAAACATTCATGAATATTTATGTATTTCACTTTAATTATAAGACCATCCCGCAGGCCGCAATACACCTCATGAGTCATGAGTCATGGGCCATGGCCCAACCATTTTTCATCCCTTATTTTGTGTAGGTTATGGTTGCATAAACCACCAAAAGTTCCTTCTAATAATATCACCATTCATTTTCATTAAAGTGAGATAAGTAATAAAAACCTATAATAACTTTATGATCTACTAGTGGTCCGCCACGGCTTCGCCCGTGGTACATATTTCGCAATAAAAGGTAGCCTATGTCCTTTCTCGGGTATCAAAATATCTCCATACCAAATTTCATGCAAATTGGTTCAGTAGTTTAGGCGTGATTGAGTAACAGACAGACAGACAGAGTTAAGTCTCATGGTCTCTTCAACAACAGCAACTGAAGAACAGCCACAGAATAGTAACAAGGTAGTAGTAGGACATTTAAAGTAGTTATTTTAATAATTTTCGCTAATAATAAAAATGCATTTCTTTATCAATTTTACAAAAAACAACGAACGACAAGTTCTCTAATGTTTTGTTTATAGCACCGTAGCGAATAAATTAATTATTAGATACGTACAAGATACGTATTGTATTTTTAGAATATATTATGTAGATACAAAAAAATTGTAACTTATAGATGTATTTAATACTACTACTTCCCCAAAGATGGGAACACTTTCGTACGAACTTCGAACGAAGGGTCATAACGCAAGCAGGTAGAATATTTTAGACAAAGGACAGAAAAAAAAGTGAATAGGCGCAAAAAAAGATAATGTTGTTTTGTGACTAGTAAAATATATAAAAAATAATTAATTAAGCATACAATTATTTTTTTATTAATAATTAATATGCTAAACTAGTTTGGTAAGCGAACACGAACTACATAATCATAGAGATGCGATGACGTTATTTAATTCACGGTTTCCGTACAATTTTCCGTAAAAAAAATTAAAACCCTCTAATCAGCAAGATGCTTTGCTAAAGCTTAGTATTATACTTATTTTCAGTATTCAAACAACAGTATTCAAATTCTTAAATATTTTAATTAGTAAGGTACTTTTTCTCCAGGGCATATGGCATCTCCATCTAAATAAAAATCAAATATTTTAAAGATTAAAATTTTCGTTAGTACCTACATAATATTATTATGAATAACATATATGACTACATACATGACGATGCGGCAAGGGACTACCCGCTATACAAGCGCTATACATTATTCCTCTATGGGACTACCCTAGTAGGCCTCGATGTAAATTAGAATAATAAGATTTAGGTAAGATGGCTCAGTACGATGGCAACAAATATGTTTAAAAAAAATATTGTTACCGATTCGCCTCTAGTCTTGATAGACTTTCAGATTCAACTTTGAAAAGTAATAATTATTTGATAATTTTTGTGTAATGCCAATAAAATTGATTAAAACTACACCAAGAACGAAATCATTTTTTTGAAGTGAAACTTCTTTATGCGCGTGGAGAGTAAAATTTCAAGGATGCGTCATGGCAATACCGTCACGTCATGGAGTAAGGCGACGATTTTGGTGTCTTTGATTCTTGCCAAAGAAGTTTCACTTCTGACTAATTTTTCAATTAATAAAGTTATGACGTGGTTACGACATATTAAATGATGATATTTAAAATTAACCTTGTATCTATTTAATAAAGAATTAAAGACAAATTAAATCAAGGATTTTAATTATGTTGATTTAATATAAAAAACGCAAAAAAGCTACGAGTTGCCCCGTTTTCCAATTACAGCACTAGAGCGCATTATGCGGCATAATGCTTAACGTTGAATGTTCCAACTACAGCAACGCTTCGCACAATCGAGCACTAGAAAAAGTAATGCGCGTGAATTGATGCGTGCAATCGATTTATCGTTAGTAATTATTAATTTTTGGAAAAAAATCTAAAGCTTTCGTTTCATGGTAGTTTTTTCGAAATAATCAAAGTTAATTCAAATTGTGTTAAAAAAATAAATATAAGTATGGATGAAGGTTGAAAAACATTGAAAAAAATGTACTTAAAATAACCGTAAATATTTTTCAACTAATTATTATGTATACCACTTTATTTACACATAAATGAGGTTATTGCTAACTCTATGAATATTTTTTTTTTCAACACTGAACTTGCATGTCTAGTCTGTCTAGCGCAGCCTGCTGGTGCGTTTCATGTTCCAATTAAGCATCAGCATAATTCGGCATTGTGCGGCACTGAGTCGCATTATGCTCTGTAATTGGAAAACAGCCTTGATAACCTCTCAGGGTCAATTTGTGGAACGTCTTGTAAAAATGAAAATATATGAAAATTGATTAAAAAAATTCATTTTGATATTGAAAGTCCAATTTTAAATAAATATATGTACATCATTTATTTAATTTTTATATCAAATTTATATAATATTATTATTTTTTTGTGGTAGCAACACTGTTATAATTTGAAATTAAACGTTCAACGGTTTATCGTGAGCGTGTTTCTATCGTAAAAATCGTTTTTTGCACATCACTGATTGTAACCGTCGTAGCAGTTCAAAAATTGGGGGGCTTTGTTTCGGTTACAAAATGTTGGAAGATAAATAAAATACAAAAATTCGCTTAATAATGGCTGATAAGTTGAAAGATTATCAAGTTCTTGACGTTTTCTGCGGAGGTACGTTCTACAAAGTGAAGCACAAGGTCACCAATAACATATTTGCGTGGAAGGCATACAATTGCTACGAATATTCCCATGAAGAAATACAAAACGTCGTTGTTGAAGTGAAAACTTTAAGTAAATTGTTATCAGGCAGCTTACTGCGCTACTACGACACTATTCTCCATGGTCCGACCAAGACTTTGTACTTTGTTCTTGAATACATCCCATGGCAAAGTATACAAGAGTTAATCGAAGTCTGCAAGGTTGAAGAAAAGTATTTTTCAGAAAATTTCATATGGTTTTTGCTACTGGAATTAGTCCGAGCATGTAAAAATATTGAAAAGCTGAAACTTGTGACGTTACGGAAATGTATTACGCCAGGGTCAGTTTTTGTTGGTGCGAACGGCGAAATGCGCATAAATTGCTTCGATCTAAACTCTCCTGGATCTCTAGCAAAGGATTTTATGCAACAAATCGGGTATATGATACGGACATTGTGTTCTCCATACAAAAATTACGAACAAAAGATTCAGGAAATTATATACAGTGATGACCTTATGGATGTCGTAGGTTTCATTACTGAAGATAGAAACACAAATTTACGACCTGATGTAGTTCTTTATCATCCAACAGTCCTTACAAACACAGATTCTTTGAAAGTGCCCAAACATATAAGTGATATATTAGTGCAATTTAGTTATTCTAGCTCAGAAGTCAATAAGTGTGATTCAGAGAAGGCTGTGGATATGTGTAAGGTCATAAAGCCTATGCCAAGGACTCATCTGTTAGAGGATAGCCCTATCTACTGCAATATAGTCCCTCGGAGGCAACAACAGAAACAAGAATACTGCGGGGAGTCTTACAAAGAATGTTTATCTCCTACTATTGCTGCCTTGGCTCTTGAGCTACCTGGATATGTACCTAGGAGCAGAAGACCATATAGTGAAGCTCTCAGCACATATGAGGGCCCTCAGAAAGTGTCAGAAGATACACTGAGCCACCAGTGGATGTCTCGCTTGATAGCTTTGAGACAAAGAGAGGAATCTCTTAATCAAAGAGAAAGAGATCTCATAGCCAAGGAAATAAAGAACAGTCCAAGTACTAAACTGATCTCATTGGATCAATCTCCATTATGTTTAGATAGTAATGGAATAACACTACCACCAGAAATAAATCAAATGAATGATGAAAAGAAACAATGGGTTTCTCGGCGTCGTCGCCGCCGAACTAGCTCTGTTAGGTCTCGTAACAGAAGGAAAAGCTATTCATATGAAGACCTAGACAGCTCCCTGTCAGCAGATCAAGGAGATAGCAGCATGATTGTGACAGCTGCTAAGATAACAAGAGAAAACATGCCCCGAAATCTGTTCCCCGAACTTGCAACTAAAAAAGTGCACTTCACACCAAATAATCCATTTGCTGAAAGTGATGAAAGTGTTACACTAACTTTTTATGAACTTGATAATGTTGATAATGAAGGCTACCAAGTGCCGAGACAGGATTTGAAGGACATAGCTAAGTTTAAATATTTGAATGTGGAGAAGACTTGTGAGAAGAGAAATAATGACTGGACTCATTCATCACCCAATAAACAGGCTAAAATCAGTGATGTGTTCTCCGATATCACCAATAAAAGCAATCTGAGGAAGACACCTTCGAAAACAAGCATTGCTTCAAAGTGTTCCAACATATCTAGATGTTCAATAATATCCAGTAAGAGCCAATGGAGTATGGAGAGCAAGGTAGGTGAAAGTACCTTTGAGAGAACCAGATCAATAAGACAAGTGGACCAAACTCCTCTTGCCACTCCAGGTGTTAAAAAAACAAAGCGCAAGTCACTACTTCCATTCAAAACTCCCTTTAAGTTTATGTCTTCATCAACTAAGATTTAATTTAATTATTTGATCTCTTGAAACTCCTACCTATTTTAGCATTAATATTTTAGCTTTATATTCAAAATTACTCTTAAATTTTATTAGGTTTATGATTTATTTTTAAGCATTCGGTTGTGGTATTGGCAGCTTTATTTTTGTACTTTATAGTTTTAATTTTTTAGATTATAAATTTGTACATAAGAAAAATATACGGACATAACCCACCCATATTCATTAGATATTAAGGATATAGATACATTTAGAGATTATATTGTATATTTGGATATAAATCAAATTATATTGTGACTCGACCTTTGTTTATAGATAGAATAAGTTTTAAAACTATTTGCTGATCTTCATAAAGTTTAATAATGTATACAAGGGTAAATTAGCCCTATTTTGTCTTCCATACATAGTAAATTTCATATTAAATGCTAAGTCAAAATTATAAATAAGAATCAAGTTCTCAATTTTATTATATAATTATTTTAAAATGATGCCATATTACGAATGCTATGAAGCAGTTTATGTATAATTTTTGTTAATTAGGAAATAATAAATAATGATAAGGAAAACATGTTTTATTTCATCTTTAACAAATCACACTTATTTTTTCTTATTGAGAGCCTTGTCTGCACCTTCCAAGTACTTCTTAGGCAGGCCATACTTCTCAATTAGCAGCTTAGCTACGAAATGTGTCTGGAAAAAAGAAAAACTATTTTTATATATCCATCATCATGCTTTTTTACTACATATTACAAAAAATAAAACATGCTCATCATATTAATTCAACAACACACACTCCTTTTTATATTTGTAATCTTTACAATGAGTGTTAGATGCAATGCATAATCATTTTTTTCGCATTTATAATAATATTCAGATATTTACCTGATCTCCCTGCAACATAAGCTGATCCTGAGTAGCGGAGGGTGCTCGTGTGACTCCGCAGGATGCTGCAACTCCTCGCTGGCATTCAGTGGCCAGTTGGGATAAAATGAAACCATATGTTTCTAGGTTCGACACTAGAGTGACCTGTTTAAGAAAATGTATTATAGTTGAGATTAATTAACATATTTGTATTCTTAATATTAGCCAATATTCTTTCAATACTTACATTTTATACATTTGAATAACGACAATATTACAATAATATTTATTTTTTAGTTTTAACTAATAATAAGAATAAATGGTAAATGATGGTATTGTAGAAAGCGTAATTGGCGAAATATAGTTTTACCATTTCCTTTGAACTTGAATATTTCAAACTATAGTCGGCACGGCGAACCATTCCTATGACAATTCGTGTTAGTGATGGGTGGTATGATGGCATGTATCGATAGTTTACTATTAGGCAAAGGTGTGGCTTGCATTCTGCCATGTCGGAAAACTTGTTTTTACAAATATAAAAAACGGAATTTTTAACGTCTACTATGTTGTTGTTGAATTAATTTAAGTTTGAAATAAAAATGAAACCTTATAATTTTCTCGTAATTCCTGTTAAACACGTATTCGCTAGTGTATATTTTATAATGAAAATGGATTTCCCCATTTAATTTGTCTGAAAAACTTTTGTTATCATAGGTAAAAAGAATTTTTCAAGTATAGTCTCACGTTTTGGTTAGTTTTTTTGGTTTTAAAAATATGCACTCATTTCCATTAGGTATCGATATTTTCCGCACTTGTCGATAAATACCAAACAATGTAAGTTTTGCATGACGTAAATGTAAAGTCAGATTGAAATTATTTCTCGTAAATGTTAAGAATACTACGTAAAATGCTACGTAAAATTAATAAATGCAATTTTTTGACGCCTCCAATACGTTTCTAATTTAATCGTGACGCCATTACAAGGTTGTGTCGTGGGAATTACTGTCAGTGTCGTAGGGATCATGTTTCGCCGTGCCGACTATAATAATATTTTTTAACACCTATACCTGCAGGATGGGATTTGCCTGCCTCACCATTTATTCAAATTAATTTAAGCTCTTAAGTTCTAAAACAAAAGCGCTTTCTTTATTTATTTCCCACATTAATACTTTAAAAAATATTTTTTTATAAATAGGTATTTTTTTATGTCACCGTCGTCAAAGGAGTTGGTGTAGGGCGGTTGTACCCCTTCCCTGGCCCAATTCATTGTTCAAATGGCAAAAAAACTACGAAAAGTTTCCAACTTACTTCAAGTTTCCTGCAAAGGCAACATATTTTCTCGTCCTATGTAATCTATCTATTTACTTAATGAAATACCTTCTTGTTCCCGCTGCGTGTGACGACGGCCATGT
>CAJQZN010028357.1:0-11734 GCA_907164685.1 Colias eurytheme | reverse complement strand
CAACACAATTATTTCCTGCTTTGAAAGGTATTTAGTATTACTGGTTGGAATTGTGGTAGTGGGTTTAACACTATGTATGTCAAATTACTAATAATAGTATTAATAATATATAAAAGTTTTTTTAAATAAAAAAGTAGGAAATAAGACCAATTTCACGAATAATGTCATTAACAGGTTGTTATAAATGTGCGAAAAAATACAGTACCTATATATTTGTAACCTTAAACATGGTCAGTTTTAGTAAAAGGTCGTTGTTGCCAATTTATTTTACGAGAGCAACTCACGTTAAGTGACGGACCACGTGACTGGACTTGAGATGAGGCGCCATACGTATATCATAGAGAGGGTTAAAAGGTACCCTTTAATCCGCTGAAGGTTGTACATGTTTTAGAAAATGTAAACAGGATAGAATTTTGTTATACCAGTTGGAGGAAATCTTTTAATACTGTAGGTAGAAAATTTTAATAAAATTAATCATTCCAGTATATTTGAAAAGAATGAAAACTGCATTCAAAGGGATCCGGAAATGTATCTTTTAGAGTATTTCAAACATATAAGAAAACATACATCAAACAGTATAAATTTATCAGGCATACCACCAACAAGCGGGAAATCGGCTTTTTAAACATTTGATTAGTTAATACTAGCTTTCCGGCCGCTTTGTCTAAAACCTAATAAATTATAATATACTAAAATCTTCCTCGAGAATTACTCTATCTATTAATAAAACCGCATCAAAATCCGTTGCGTTTAAAAGATTTAAGCATACATAGGGAAATAGGCACGAAGAAAGCCACTTTGTTTTATACTATGTAGTGATATGATGCCGCTAATAATATACTAATACGGTTCGATATATCTGTGCCTCCAGTGAATAAGGGAATAACTCAAAAACAGCACTTTTCAGGAGAGACAAAAAACAATATATCAATACTAAATCTTTATTAATTCAAAATTTTAAGCTTGTATGGGTAAGATATGATGTTAGACTATAGTTTTACATATGAACACATATTGTAACAACCCCATAAATATACTTTTTTCGTGTTTTTTTGTAGTTGTTGCCTTATGAACGAGTACTTCATGGAATAACTCAATGTATTCACATAATTTTTTTTTTACTCTTTGCAATATAACGACTTATGCCCATAAGCACTATGTTCATAATCGCACAACACGACTTATATTATTGCCATTTTAGGTTTTATAGAAATGATGTGACTTATTATGCTTGAAATTTGTGTACTTTATGACTCAGTTGAGGCATTATAGTGGAAAAACTATGCACGTAGCTTGAAAAACGAATGAAATCAACGGGTTTTTTTATCGTTATTAGATAATAAAAACAAAACAACATTTAGGTATTTATGCATTTAACCCTAGAAGTCCAATCTACGTAAATTTGACGTATGAACTCTTCTATATTTACCATCGAATCGCTGCAAAATCCAGAACCAACTTATTAGCCGTCGAGACCTAGCAGCACATAGTTGGCTCATCCAGGTAAATTCCGCCATTTGGTTGTAAAGAGGATGTTGTGCGTAATTTTGACGTATAAATGGGCTTTTCGTAACTTCTAAGATTGTTTCAAATTTTTATTTTGTGATTTATTTGAATAATTTTTTTCAAAGTCACGTTTCACATGATATCTATAGTATTATACTATAGATTGAGTATAAAATGGGATCCAGACAACTTTTATACTAGGACGAAAGCCTTCAATTTTAGTAAATGACCATTATTGTCCTCCGCTGGATTTGGACTTCAAGCAAGGGGATTGGGTGGCTGAAGATGTTGTCCGGAGTAAAACCGAATATGTTATGGGGTTTTTTTATAACCCATGTATAATGAAAGTCGTAGATTGTAAAATAAACCTTTAATCGATCTTTCAATAATACAGTACTATGTTGTTAATGCTATACAGTGTTTCACCAGTCACCACAATGAGTCTAGTCTGTACAGGTTAGCAGGAGACAATCATTGAGTATTGGTATTAAATACCTACGTATCAACTGTGTATTGCGTTTTGCGTATTAACTATTGTCCTAGTGAAAATTAATCGTCGAATCAATTTAAAATTCGATCAAGTGCGTTCCGTTTCGGAACGCCACAGATAATAAAATATAGATAATAAAAGTGGCAACGCCACAATGTCGTGGTGGTATACATTGAGGATACAAGCACTATAAAGAGATAAGAGAAGCCCGAAAACCATATTCCTGTATGTTCAGTTAATACAGGAAAAGTTATAGTTGGTCAGTGGCGATATTTTACGGCATGATATAGAATTTTAACAATTTCTATATCATATAATATCAAAATAATGTAGATAAATAAAGAAAATACAATGAGCCGCAAAGATTTTATGAAAAAATTAAGCACAGATTTGAACGTGCCTTGGATGCAAATACGACTTGTGGCACACACTTTGAAGAGACTCTACGTGACAATAGCCCAATTTTTTCAAAATATGTGGTACCAGAGTATCCATAAAATGTTTACGAAAATGCAGGACCAAAGAAGTATCGATATTGCGGATTTTTTTCCTATAAAAAAGGCAAATTACCAAAGCACAGTGGCTAAAACGCTATATAAATACTTTTTTTTATGCGACTATTAAAGACTATAGTATTATTGTCTTGATTATTGTAGTTAGATATTTTTTTTTTTTTAAATAAAAACGAGTTATTTATTAAAAACTTACCTAATTATAAGATGAAAATATAAGTTTAACATTTTTGTTAGCTGTTTTTAGATGATTCAATTATCGTTCTGTATTTATATAAACAAAGAGTATAATATCATTAAATGCACTTAATGTGTACTGTGTAACTGTATTTTTAATATCTATTGCAAAAAATAGTTAATTTTCATAGAAATATATTAGTATCCCAAGTTAACTGATAAATACCTTTTTTAAAAAATATAAAGATTTGTTGTTGCAGATTTATTGAAAAAACGATTTAAAAATAATAAGGAATAGTTTGTGTTGTTTCCGTGCAGTATTCAAATAGACCAATAGCAACACGGCATTAATGCCAAACTGTCTCATGTCGTCACTTGAACCAATGACACTAAAAGAGTTGTTCCTATACGCTCATGTTAGAAAAATGACACAAATGCGTTTATACTAAAATAGTGTTAGGACTGATGGAACAAAATGAATTAAGTCTTTATTCAAAAACTATAACTACACATATGTCCTTGTGTTCGTGGGTACTTTTGACTCGAGACGAATAGTTCCTTTGCGATTGCTCAAAATGATGGATAAGGTAACTTATACCGTTAATCACACCCTACTTATACCGTTTGGGTCATTCGAAAAAATGGGTTAGGACGCAGCTAGAGATATGACCTTTTGATATGTTGTGTATTTTGACGAGCTGAATCCAATGGTGCAATAAAAACCAAAGGGAATAACTCGTCTTACTCCCTTATTCACTGGAGGCACAGATATTATTTCCCCCGGGATATTCAGTATTACGGGAGTACTTGCAGTGCGTCTGAGGCCGATTATAGTAAATGGAAAAAGTTGTTGTCTCCCGTAATGGCGTCGTAACAAAGTTCTTGCGTGTGTACGACGTATTGTATGGAATATATGCTTATTACAAATCTTTTTAGTTCCGCCGCGTTTTCTTTTTGCGGAGAGCCTATATGAACAAAATATTTTAGATGCTTAAAATCAGCAGAATCCTTAATATGTATAAAACAGTAGTACCTACATATCGAAAATCGGTGAAACTCTACAAACTTTTATATGGCTCGTAAATACGAGCGATATAACGACCACGAAGAGATGCGTTATGAAATCGAAAAACAATATTAAGCTTGTATATTTATTTTTACTAAATTAAATAAAACGTATCTCGGTTACCACATTATTCAACCGCGGCTCACATTTCTTAATTATTATTCACTTCCAGCAACAGCCTTGCGTATAATTAACTACAAATATTGCGCATTAAAACTTTGTTAATCAAAGCATGTAAAAGCTTCAAAGGACTAAAAATAGAACTATATAATTTTTCAGTAAATAAACGTATAACGTTTGATGTCACCCGGCACTGAGAGGTTCGTTATAAATTCATAAGCTGTAGACATTATGAAATAACACCTGATGTTTCGCTCACCGCTCCTTTGTAACATACCCTTATTATTTTTAAAAATAATTACTTGGTACAACGGAAAGAATAATGGTGGAATCAATTAATACTTTATTGAAATAATTATGTAAGTTTATTGAGTACCTTTAGATGTAGGTACCTATACGTATGTAAAGTAATTGTTGATGAATATTTTTCTTAAACATTAATTTGATCCTAGATCCCCATCCTGCCTTAAAAATAGATTCGTGTTCTTGGGTTCCTTCCATGAACTCGATCTACGCTCCTTGGACAACCTTACGCTTCGCATGCCCGCTCACAAAACCCGATTTTACGATGCTTCCTTCACCGTGCAAGCTGTAAGGTTGTGGAACTCGCTCCCATCAAACATCAGGAAAGCTCAATCTATCAGCTCTTTCAAGTATCTGGTCAAACAGCATTAACGTTTAAATGTTTCATCCGTTCTTATTAATTATCTTAACTACTTACACTTCCTGTTATTCCAATTATTTTTCTTTATTTGCTATTTATATATGTATTAATATTTGTATATATTTATCTATTTCCAACTATTATTTGCATTTTCTATTATGCCTCGCTATGCTCCTTCTACTATCCAATTATTCATTTTTCTTCATACTTTTCCTATATCCTAAGGTTGCCTGGAAGATATCGCTTCTTAGCGATAAGACCGCCTATTTGTACCGCTTCGTTCATTTGTGTATTATTTTTGTTTGATTTTGTTTTGTTTTGTGTGTGCAGTAAAGTGTTTTTTATTTATTTATTTATTATTTAATTGCTTTTCCAGGAGGTCGAATGAGTAACGGCTGGCATCCAGAGGCTGCCACATGTATTAGGTTGTTTTTTTCTGTACTGTTTATGAATGTAGATTGCAGTTTCAGTTCGTAGCTCCTGTGTGTTTCTGGCTACGGTTGTTTATTATTTAGTCCATTTACGAATATATTATGGTTATTTTGTATGGTGCTGTTCGAGAATTCGGTAACATCGAATAAAATAACTGTGTCTCTTCCTAATGATAGATATTTCACGCATCAACAAAGGAATTTGTATCAAAATAAACTTCCCCGTTATGTAACACATCCTCGCCACCTGTCTTGTTTACTATTGAACTTTTCCCTTATGAAATGAGAATGTCGCGCGGAAACGGCAATTTCAAATGGGAATTGCTGATTTTTTTCCATATAACAACAGGTTACGGGTGCTGTAATGCGACGAGATGGAAAAACTGCCGAGAAATGGAGAATTAAATGTAAAACCTAACGTTATAATACATGTAATTGTGGTAATGTTGCCGTGTTGTAAAAATTTATTTAGCTTAATACGTGTGTGCTACTTTCAAGTATGCTCTATGATAGTTTATTTGAATATTGACTATTTTTAGTTTGTAATTAACACAGTCGAGTGTTAAGAAGACAATAATTACTTTTTTATAAGAATTCTATTTTAGTTGAAACATAGATAGACCAGTCTCGAGTTTTATTACAATGCTTTTCTTAATAAATATTTTACTATTTATATGGGCATATGCTAGGGCCAATTAGTGATAAAACAGAAAACTGAATACACGTGTAAATGTGTGGGCGTCAGATTGTTAATTAATTCCAATATAATATATTAAAGATATAATAATGTATCTGAATGGGACATTGTTAAGTCCTGTCTATATGACTGCGAGATTAATAGGAATATAATTAATTTCGATGAGGAGTTGAAACGTCCATGTGAAAATTAGTTTCCAAATAATAAGGAAACGTTCGAAAATATTTATTTAAGAAGATTTTAATAGTAACTTTGTGATTGCATGATACCTAATATTTCGTCATCACGTAGCGCGCTGTAAAACTAGTAGAGTCGGACAAGTTTTAATAGTGCTAATGATTTAATATTTTATGGTTTTATTTTGGAATTTATTCATTAACAAGTTTCTTCAATAAACTCTTTTTAATGAAAAACGTGAAATAACTGTTTAATATATTGAATGAACTTATTAACATTATATCCCAAATATAAATTATTAATTATTAATTATTTATAAATTATTAATTATTTAAATTTAACAGCGCATAATTTAAGTTCAAAACTGCATAATCACAGAAAAACATTCAACTTTATAAAGTTGAAATTCAGCTAGTTTGCAATATTCGACCCCACAAACATTTGAGAAAAACCTCATTTATTTAAAGACGTATATTACGCCGGAGACGTTTATAAGCTCCCAGCTAGTTCGTACTTCATATAAACATTATGGTAAACGCATTTCATGATATAGTAGACTGTTTTCCAAGTGAATTTTCTATTGAAAACGAAGGCTCTGCATTCATACCAACCTTTTCACCGTCAACCTTTTGAGAGAAGACTTTACCTTGAGGTCGCTGCTAGTTTCTCATACAAAAACATGAATATTAGATGGTAATATATCGGAACAGTTTTATTGCATTAAAGTCCTTTTTGTACATTTACTACGTTAATTTATTCCGAGTTGAATGTGAAATTTAAATTTCTCTCATAACCTTTATACTACGCTCTCCTCATAAAAGTACATAAATATTTATTTTTAACCAGTGTTGGCTTGTAAGTTTTTTAGTTAATTAACATTTAAATTTAATAAAACATTGGACACTTCATGAAATTGCGAAAAACGGAACGAAACCACTGAAACGAAAAACAAAAATATACCAAGTTTATAAATCACTGAATTGACAAAGGAACGAACCGAAATACATTTATAACGTTTTTTGCATGCATTTGTTTATAACGCTTGAAGCGTATCTGATAAAAACATATAAAAACCCTCTTTTCATTGCTTCGGTTATCTTGTTAGCGATACAATGTTTGCGAGCTAACAAGGGAGAATTTTTCACTGGCCACAAGGATACCGCAGTATGTAGGTCAGGAAGCTGTAAGTTTATTATTTTATGAATTGTCACTCGTATTCGTGAATGGGTAAAGTGCATTTTGCTGTATGTCCTCTATTTTTAATTTAATGGAAACAATATCCGCGTAGAACATTGATTCAGTATAATTATTACTAGGGAACAGAAGCGTGGCGTGCCTTGGCGGGGCCCCGTACAAAAATTTGTTTGGGGGCCCTTAGGAAAGGTAAAGATTTCTCACAAAAGAAAGAAAAATGTTTGCATAAAATTAAAAGAAATATTCATTCATCATAATTATCTATCTGTCGCTTATTCCAAATTTTTTACAAACAATTCAAATTAAATATACACACAGGAGACCAGAAAATTGCTTTTTTTTTACTTTTATCATTTCTGAAAAAAAAAATTTGGGAAGTTTTTAGTAATTTTTGCTTACGCACGTTGGGGGCCACCGTGGCGCGGGGGCCCCGTATAATTGATACGGCAGATACGGCGGTAGCTACGCGCCTGCTAGGGAATGAATAGAACTGAGTGTTACTTATATAGTATTTGCTGAAATATTCAGTTTTGTTTTTATTTTCACACACATACTATTCTTAAATGTAACCTAACTTATTTATATTATGTATATATATCAGGTGCAATGGCTGATATGGAGATGGCAATGGCGTTAACTTGAGTCCTAATAAAACAGATCTCAATTGACCCGAGGACTACAAGTCTTACCAATCTATACTTAATATTATAAAGCTGAAGAGTTTGTTTGTTTGAACGCGCTAATCTCAGGAACTAAATACTAATCCGATTTGAAAAATTCTTTCGGTGTTAGATAGCCCATTTATCGAGGAAGGCTATATATTATCATAAGGCTAAGACCAACAGGAGCGGAGCCACGCGGGTGAAACCGCGAAGCGCAGCTAGTCATTCATATGGGTGTGCATTATGTGATATCTATCAAAATATCATGTACTATCATTGTACTATACTTATTTTAGTTTTTAAGAAAATATATTTTCAGAATTATTAAACCCATGAAAATACACGTTATACTGTTATAAATTTTAACATAGCCTTGTTGATAGATGGGACCGCGGAGACGGGACTAACCTATTTTTTATTGTGAATATAAAATCGTAACTCGTACTTATTAAGGGGAGGAATAGGGAAGAAATTCCTATATTTCAAAGTAATAAGAAGTGCATAGGTACTAGATAAGTAGCGGCTGGTAAGAGCTTCTTGCTATCTTAAATTTCGTTTAATTATAAATTTGGTAAATTATACCCATTAACTATTTCCTTAAAGCGTATATCAAAAAGCTTACAATGAAATTTTATAATATTGTTACCTTTCCCACATTAACTTAAGCATAACGACTGTCAACAATTCATGCCTTAAATTTACCTTAACTCGAATTTAAAATAGTCGACGTAACATTATACTTTCTGACTCGTTAACGTTACGAAGAAAATAACATTTTTGTTGAAAATTCCCCTCTTCACCTAATTAAGGAGCGCTCTATCGATCCAGGGGTCAAGGACAGATGCCTACGAACTCTGGGTCTACTAAAATATAAGTTTATAAACGTTATTTCTCAATGATATTGAAAGAATAAATATTTGGACACTGTGAGAGACTAATGTTCACATACATGCCTTCTGATTCATTAATGGGATAGCCATTCTGTTAAGTTGCTACTTATAAATAAGGCGGATCCATACATATATTAGAGTCTCCCTATTATTGGATGATTTGCTACATCACCATGTCTATATATGTTATTGATTCAACTAAAAGCAAGATAATTTGAATAATAGTACCTAAGTTTTAAAAATGTTATTACTTACTTCATAAAAAATTAGGCAAGTAGATATCCTAGTACTCTAAAGATTAAGAAATCTTGTAGAGCAATAAAATAAATTTGGTAGGTTAACTCATAAATAGTTAAGCTGGGTTTAAGTATACTGGAAATCAGTCCAATAATATTGTTAACACGAATTAAATCAATTTTAATTATGAGATGAATTCAAAGATTCTAAACTAAACAATGGAGGATCAGGTTGAATGTTTATTTCCATATTTTAAATGCAACTAATACCAGCTCAAACGATAACGCAGAACGGTTTTAATTTGCATTTGCGGTCTCTTTGTAAATGGAATGGACATCCAATAAAATTAATTAAATGTCTCTTGTATTATTTCTTTGATCCCGTAACAGGGAACGGGTAAGTATATAAAGCCGTGTTTTCAATAGATTTAATTTGATTTTATTGCGATCAATACGATAATTTGAGTCTCATTTAATATACATAATATGTATAACGATTGGTCGTTCGTAGTTAGGAAAATATACATTACATTCCACGATGGGCATTCCGGCTTATATCTATATACCTATTACTTTCAAGGAACTCTTTGACTATTTCAGCACATATAATATGGGTCTTCATAGTATTTTCTTTGAGACTAACCTATAATATACGACTTCTTTTAGTGAGCGTTGAACACTTTTTGTCAGGTAAAGGTTGCTACTTCGATTATTTGCGACAAAGATTATTTCAACAAATTCATATTGTTCTTCTGGTAAGAAATTATTACATTTGCAATGTAAATAGAAGTGGATATTCCACTAAAAGAAAATGGTAGCTATTGTTTCGTACATGAATATGTTCAATACAAATTCTGGATGATTTTGGGTATTTTTTATATCCGGGTCGGCCACTTTTTGGCCAAAGAGGTATTCGTTACTCAATACAGTGCGGTACACACGGACCAACCCACTCGCCAAAATTGGCTGCATTGTGACTCGCCCGTTCCTATTAAATCAAGAAAAAGGGTCGAATATATTGCGAAATTCGGTTTTGGGTATGGTATTGTTTATAGTTAAGTTAATAATCACGTTAGGAATAAAGATATTTGAGATATTAAATTGATGTCATAGAATATAGAGATTACTCTATATTCTATGACATCAATTTAATATAGAGATTGCTAATCATAGAATATAGAGATTACTCTATATTAATATCTCTATCTATATTATTACTCTATATAAATTTAATTGTTTTTATTTAATTGTTTAATTATTACTCGTATTAATGAGTAATAATTTTAAGTCTATGAAACAAATTACATACATAAAACGCTTCATTCGAAGTAAAATCTTTCAATAAATCAGAAACATCATAAATTGCAACTTTTAAAAATATTACGGTCGTTTCTAAGTTTACTTCGACCAAAAAAGCATGAAGACAGACGAATTTTCACGGTTATATGGTGTTGGACCAAACCACATAGTGTTGTTTTGTAAATAATTTACGTAGTGAAGCGCAGTTAATTGCTAATGTGCAAATCAACTGATTGCTTTGGTTTACCGATGATGTACAGTGCCCAGCGGTCGGCCATTTCGTGAAATAGTCATGTTTGCTTGTGACTATTTTAATTACATCTTTATATGGGGATAGAGATGTTAGATTTTACTTAATATAGTCGAATGATTTCCACATTAATACCTTATATTGAACCACACCCAAACCATTTCATCCATTTCGGGATAAGATACATATTAAACTTATAATACAATCTCTCATTCTGATCGAAGTTTTACAAAAGTAAAATCTCCTTAGTCTCGAAAATTACGGACTGTATTTGTTTCTTTTAAAAATTTGTGAGGCAAAATAGTGTACGAGTATTATGTAAATCTCAAGCTCTTTTACTCAAATTTTTAAGGTTTTCAAAGGTTATCTGTATCATAAAGGGATTTGTACGAGCTCCGTTAATTTGAATTTACGCTGTCTCTTTATGGTCTGAAGATGTACTTTATCACTTTGTTCATGAAATTTGGTGTGATTTAAAGAGCCGCTTCCAAGATTTTTGAAATGTGGTTCGTTAGAAGTACATTTATAATTTGTATACCTCATCTTATTTATCGCTAAAGTAAGCATACAATTGAAAGATTCACTAATTGACTAGTACTCTCTCTTTTGTGTTTTACATTTTATCAATTTGTTAACTAATACGGAAAATTAACAGCTACCGAGAAGGATACATCACAATTTCTCAACAAATTTCACTCCCGCCCACACATAAGGTTCATGCGATCTGACATTTCAAACGGTCTAGGTAAATACTCAGTAATACATACACATTAAGTATAGGCAGTGAACAAAACCTAGTACCAAGTACGTGCTCTCGAAACACTGATCCGTATAACAATGGCACTTCAATTAACATCGACTACCCTCGAACATTACCGGAATTTAGAACATAGAGGTACACGCTTCAATTATTACTCAAATAAATTTACGGAAATAAATTATCGGATATCTGAAGGAGGAGTTTTGATTGCTATTTCTTAGTTAAGATGAAGGATGATTCATCTCTATTGAAAGAATTCTATCGACAAATCAAGCAGAGGAACTTCGCGCATCCTATTCTGCCAAGCGAGTAGAAATGAAGCGCTAACCTTAACGGGCAATTTCCCGCTCTTTACTTCATTGCCACATTGCTGCCATATAATAAAGAGTATGCACTTGCGAAACTATGGGACAATAAAATAAAATACAATTATAATGAATGATGATGTATTTATTAAATTTCATCTACATATTTGCTAATATCGAAATAATACAATGAAGACTGGACATGGTTTAGGTAATGATGGCACAAGGAAGAATATAAAAAATATATGGGGGATAAAGTATGAATGCACACGTCTTAACGTCTGCAGACGCAGAGGAG